>VMDR010000907.1:0-163904 GCA_007922815.1 Macrotus californicus | reverse complement strand
GTAAAAAAGACATTTTCAGACATACAAAGATTGTGAGTTCCCCAAGTCATTAAAAGAACTATTAGAGACTTGCAGTTTCATCTCCAGTGTGTAAAGGTGGAACTCCCATCCCTGCAACAGCAAAAAGGCTAAAGAAACTGAAAATCAATGACTTCTCTTGGACCCATTAGAAAGTTAAGGTCAAAGGGCAAACCACTGCCCTGAAATCTGTAGAGATAGGTGAATACAAAGAATCACAGCCAAGATCAACTTCCCTGGAGCGAATACTCTAGAACCATAACTGAGAGAAACACTTAAACCCTAACTTTGATGAGTTGTTGGGGTGAAGTGTAAAAAAGTGGGCACAGGAAACTCTCCAGAGTTGCCGTCACAGGGAACCTCACACTTGTGTGTTTTATCTCCAGGAACCCTACCAATTGTTATGGTAAAGAGTCAAGAAAGAAATCCCATGTTTCTATGAAGAAAAAGTCACAAGTTTGAATTAATGCTCAGAGCACTCTCTTTAACACAGTCCTATTCATCAAAGGAAAAATTTTACCAGTTTTATCTGATGTCAGGAACGGGAAGTTATCCAATTCCAGCTCCCTCTACCTTCCTGTCTCACTTAAAAGGGAAAACAGGGTAAGAAACAGTTGAGAAGGTCACAGCTCAGGGACACAGGTCCACTAAAGACTGAGATTACCCACAGAACTATAGAATTCTTCTCCTCTCCCCACACCACGTTGATAGGGCTCCAGTATAATAACAGTGAATTGTAGCTGAAACAGGTGTAAGACTCAGACTCTTTAAAAAAGGAGTTTTTAGTGAAACCCAAAGACAAAAGGTAAGACAAAAACCAAGGATACTAGAGGAAATTAAAGCCTTTGACACTTACAGCGGCCGCTAACATGAAACACAGCCCGACTCCCAGCCACATTAAGGTAAAGCCTGACACTAAAGGCCTAGTCATCACCAGTATACCTGCTCTATAAGAAATGCCTAAAGAAGGTTTGCAGGGAGAGAAAAAATGAAGTAGATCAGAAATTTACATCTACACAGGGAAAGAAAGATCATCAGAGAAGGAATAAATGATAGTAAAACATAAATATTTTATTTCTCTCCTTAACTGATCTAATGATCAATTGCAGCATTACTGTTTGTTCAAAGTCCTAACATTAACAGTGTATTAGGTGATTATGGTATATGGATAAGCAAAATGAAATAACGGCAATGTAACAAGGGACTGGGTAAAGGGACTGGGAATACTGTATTACCAGGTACCATTACTACCCATGAAGCAGTGCAGTGTTAGTTGAGACTGGACTTACACCTGGTGTAAATGTATATTGCAAACTCTAGGGAAACCACTGAATTGTTTTAAAGAAGTATACTTGATATGCTAAAAGAGGAGAGACGATGATATCGTATAAAATGCTCAATTAAAACCAGAGAAGACATAACAGTCCTTCATGTGTATGCACCTAATAACAGTACATCAAAATATATGACACAAAAAACAATATAACTGCAAGGACCAATAGACAAATCCACTATCATAGTCGGAGAGGAGGCTTCCACACCCTCTTTTCGGTAATTGATAGCTCAAGCAGGCAGAAAATCAGTTAAACTCAACACCATCATCAGTCACCTAAATATAATTGACATCTATTGATTACTTCATTCAACAACAGTGGAGCACATTCTTCTGAAGCTCACATGGAACATTCACCAAAACAGACCACCTCCTGGGCCATAAAATACACCTTAAGAAATTAAAAAGAATAGAAATAATACAATGTATACACTCAGATGACAATGGAATTAAATTAGAAACCAGAAATAGAAAGATAGGTAGAAAATCTCCCAAATACTTGGAGATTAAACAATACACTTCTAAATAACACACAGGTCAAAAGAGAAATTTTAAGACATTTTGAATCAAATAAAAATACAACTCATCCAAATTTGTGAAATGTAATGAAAGCAGCGCTTAGAGGGAAAGTTATAGCAGTACATGCATATATTAGGGAAAAAAAGAAAGATCTAAGAATCAGCAATCGGAGCTTCCACCTTAGAAAATTAGAAAAAGAAGAGCAAGTGAAGTCTAATGTAAGCATAAGAAAAGTAATAATTAGAGCAGAAATCCGTGGAATGGAAAGCAGGAAAACAGCAAAAAACAACAAAACCAAAAGCTGTGGGTCTTTTTTAAAAAAATCAATAAAACTGATAAATCTCTGCATCCATATTGGAAAGTAAGGTGTATATGGCCTCTGTTTGCAGATAACATTGCCTTATATATAAAAAACCCCTAGAGACTTCAGAAAAAAAAAATATTGTTAAAGCTAAAAAAAAATTCAGTAAAGTTGCAGGATATAAAAATCAGTTGTGTTTCCACACACTAACAACAAACTATCTGAAAAAAAATTAAGAAAACATTTTCGTTAATAGCATCAAAAAGAATAAAATATTTAGAAATAAATTTAACCAAAGAGGTGAAAGATCTGTACACTGAAAACTATAAAACATTAATGAAAGTAAGTGAAGACAACCGAAAAGATATCTACATTTGTGAATTAAAATAATTAATATTGTTAAAATATTTATTCTACCCAAAGCTATCTACAGATTTAATGCAATCCTTGTGAAAATCCCAATAGCATTTTTCACAAAAACAGGAAAAAAAAACCCTAAAATTTATAGGAACTACAAAAGTCCCCGAATAGCTAAAGCAATCTCATGTGAGAATAAAGCTGGAGGCATCACACTTCCTGACTTCAAATTATGTTACGAAGCTATAGTAACCCAAGCAGTATGGTACTAGCAGAAAAACAGACATATAAACCAGAGGAACAGAATAGAGAGCCCAGAAATAAACCCATGTGTATATGGTCAACTAATTTTCAACAGAGACACAAAGAACACACAGTGGAGAAAAGATAGTCTCTCCAATAAATATTATCAGGAAAACTGGATATCCACATGTGAGTGAAGTTGAATCTTTATCTCACACCACACATACAAATCAACTCAAACATAGATTAAACACTTAGTAAAGAACTGAAACTGTAAAATTCCAAGAAGACACACAGGAAGAGCTCCTCGACACTGGTCTTGGCAATGATTTTTCAGATAGGTCACCAGTGGAATACTATTTAGCCTTAAAAAAGTAAGTCTTTCCATTTGTGACAACATGGATGAAACTGAAGGACGTTACACTAAGTGAAATAGCCAGACAAAGCAAGACAAATATTGCATTATCCCACTTATGTGTGGAATCTTTTTTTAAAAAAAAGTCAAACTTGTAGTAACCGAGTATAGAAGTGGGGAATGAGGGAAATGGGGAGATGGTGGTCAAAGAGCACCTACTTTCAGTTATAAGATGAGTAAGTTCTGGGGTCTTACTGTACAGCATGGTGATTGTAGTTAATAGCAATACACTGTTTCCATGACATTTGCTAAAAGAATAGATCATAAGTGTTACCACGACACACACACACAAAGAACTATATAAGGTGGCAGGTATGTTAATTAGCTTGACTTGGTAATCAAGCAGTAACATATATCGAAACATCACGTTGTACAACTTAAATATACACAATTCTGATTTGTCAATCATACCTCACAGCTGGAGAAAAACTTTGAAAAACTTAAAATCTTAGTGTTTTTTTCTTAGTGAAAAGATGAAATATAAATGGCTTATAAATATATTAACGTATGCTCACTTATGATTAAGAAATACAAATTAAAATAATGAGAACAAAGGAAAAAGTGATGAAACTCTAACCAGGCTCACCAGGAAAAGATGAGAAAGGACACCACTTACCGATATTAGAAATGAAAGAAAAGTCGCCCCTACTGATTCCATGGACATCAAAAATAATAAAAGAATATTATGCACAACTCTATGCCCACAAACTTGATAACTTCCATGAAATGAACAAATTCTTTGAAAAACATGAACTACCAAAGCTCACAAATGACAATCTGAATAGGCCTGTATCTATTAAAGAAATTAAACCAATACTTAATATGTTTCAAAAAACAAAACAGCAGACTCCGATGGTTTTACTGCTAAATTCTTCCAAACATTAATGAAAGAAGTAATATTAATTCTCTACAATGTCCTCCAAAAAACAGAAGCTGAAGGAACGCTCCCAAACTCATTCATGAGGCCAACATTTTCCAAACACTGAAACTGGATAAAGACATTACAAGACCAATTTTCTTGTGACAATAAAACTGAATTAGAAAGCAACCATAAAAGTTAATTTGAAACAAAACCAAATAAACAAATCTGTTGAAAACTTTAAAATGCATTCTTAAATAATTCATTATGAAAGAGGACAAAACAATAAAAATGACAAAATGTTTAGCATGGCCTGTATTAAAGTTTGCACATTAAAACTATGTAGCTGGAAGAAAATTTGTTAACTGCAAGTGCACTGATTAAAATTTTCGAAAAGATTTTAAAAATGACTATTGTTTAACTTAAGAACAAATAAAATTACCATAAACTGAAACAAGATACCAGAAAGGAAATATTAAAATTAAGAGTAGAAATGAGTGAAATAAAAAAAAAAAACAATAGAAAGGATCCACAAAGACAAAAGCTATTTGAGAAAATCTTTTAAGAAAAACTAATAAAACAGGCTACCAAAGGGACTGATTGAAGAAGGAAACAAAGAGAAAAGGCATAAATATCTAAAACTAGGGCCAAAGAGACTTCAACATCACAACAGAGTGCAATCAACTTTGTTTTTAAACTTGAAAATCTAAAGACATTTTATATTTCTAGAAAATAAGAATTAACAAAATTAGCTCAGAAAGAAATAGGAGAACTGAATTCATCAAGCCGTTAAAGAAAATACTGGTAAGCCAAAGTAAACTTCTCAATAAAAAGATCTATTCTTAAATGTAAATCTGACATGTAATAGAGATGATGTCACAAATCAGTGGGCACTCAGACACTTGGCCCATTCTTATTTTACAAAGTAAAACTCAATGCCTACATCTTCATCATATATCAATATTATTTCCAGGTAGATTAAAACCGTAAACAGAGAAGGCAAGACTTTAAAACATTTAGGGAAAAGTAGAAAAATGTCTTCAAGGTAGAGAAATGATTTCTTAAACAAGACACTGTAAGAGAAGATAAATATTGATAAATTTGACTGCATTTTAATTAAAAACTTTGTTCGACAATAGCTACCCTAAGCAAAGAGCAAGACAAGCCACAACAGCCACTTTGGAAAACAGTTCGGCGCTCTCTGATAAAGCTGAAGATAAGCGCACCTGATGACTGAGAAATCCCTCTCCCGGGCATGGTCCCTGGAGAAAGCCACGCACATGAGTACCAGGAGGGAGGTGCTAAAAATGTTCATGGTGATCGTGTTTGAAATATCCAGAATCTGGAAGGAAAAGAAAGCAAATCAACAGTAGGATAGACAAATAAATTGTGTACTGTTTATTTGAAAAAATATCACCAGCTGTGAAAATGAGGAACTATAATTGCACATCACAAGAATTAATTTTATAAACATATGTCAAGTCAAATAATAAGATGCAGAAGAAAAGCTGCAAATGGATTTCACTTACATAAAGCTCAAGAGTAGGAAAAAACTAACCTACAGTGTTTAAGGGGGACTGCATAGCTGGCTAAAGTATAGAAAAAAAACCAGAATGTATAAATAAAAATCAAAACAGGTTACCTCCAGGAGAGGAGAATAAATATTATTGGGAAGGGACACATGGGGGATTTCAGGAGCTGGCAAGTTTTTACTTCTTAAATTGAGTGGTAATTTCCTTGAGTATTCGCTTCATAATTATACTGAACCTGTATGTCTTAAACTTGAGCCACATACTAGGAGAATATTTTTGTAATGCATATGACCAACAGATGATTAGCACTCAAATATATATATTCCAAATACATATATAGCATTCAGGATATATATCTTCAAATCAGTATGTAAAGGGACAAAGATGTAAATAGCAATCTGGTAAAAATATACATACACAATATATACACACTGTATAAGAATCTTAGTCTTAGTAGTAAATTGGGGAATTTCAAATTAAAACAATCATGAAATATCATTTGTAGCCATCAGAGCAGCAAACACTGAAACACCCGACAACACCAAGTCTCGGTGAAGATTTGGAAAAGCAGACCTCGATACTTCTGGGAGCAAGATTGGGGAGCAAGTTGGCCATATTTGAAACACAGCATGTCCCACCGCCCAACGAGGCCATGGTGCACTGTGCAGAGGATTCTCTGTAAGAACATTTATCCGTACCACTGTTTGCGTAGCTAGACATTAGAAGCAACTTTAGTGTTCCTAAGCAAGGAAGGAATAAATTGTAGTAACACCATTACGCTGCTCCGTAACACAACGCAATGTCAGATAGCAACTAGAATGAACTAGAGCTTCAAGTATCAAAATGGAAAAGCAAGCTGTAGAATATGCATAATAAGACACCATTTATATAAACTTTGAAAACATGCAAAACAACACCCATATTGTTTATGATACATACATATGTAGCAATCGTATGAAAATATGCATGAGAATGAGAAACTGAATTTGGGGTGGTATTTGCCTCCAGGCAGGGAGGGAAAGCATTACAGAACTTCAGTTGTATCTGAAATACTTCTTTACAAGGAAGCGAAGCAGAAAAGAAAATCTATCATCTTAATTCACCAGATTAGCAAATTAAAGCAGAAAAGCCATATGATCATCTCAGGTTTAGAAAAAGCATTTCATAAAATTCAGCAACACTAAATCATTAAAAAAAAAAAAAAAACCCTCTTCACAAGCCAGAAAGAAAACTTTAACCTGATAAGACTTATCCACCAAAAATCAATAGCAAATATACATAATGGTGACAAGTTGGGAGAGTTTCTTTCAATGTTGAGAGCAGACAAAGATGTCTAGAGGTACAGGTAAGCATCGTACGGGCGGCTGTGGGGTGGGGAGAGAAAAGAGAAAGAAAAATAAGCGTAAGGAACACCGAGATAACTGTTCGTGCTTATCAGATGGGCAACAGTTAGCGTGGCTGAAAACGTCACACGTTTGAGAGGACTGGAGGAGCAAGGAACTCTTTCCCTGTTGGGGAGGCCGTAAACAGGCACACCACCTTGAGGAGTAAATTGCTCACAACTTGCAAAGTTGAAGGTGTGCACAGTACAGGACCCAGCGAGTCCACCTTTAGATATTGTAACAGCCAAAAAATAATTAGAAAGCAACCTGAGTGTCCACGAATGGAGAATAAACGAAGCAAGTGCCGTTGGCTCACACAGTGGACTACTAGGCAACTGTGTGAAATAAGTGGACCAAAAGGTCATGCATCAACATGGGTAAGTCTCAAAAACATAACATTAAGTGAAAAACATCAGTTGCAAAGGGACACAGTCCATATGATGTAATTGACGAATGCAAAAGCAATAATACATAATCACGTTCGGTTACATATATGCATTCAATGTAAAAAAAGTGGTATGGAATGATGAAAACAACCTTCACATTAATGGTTACTTCTGGAAGGACAGAAGAGGTGGGGACTTTAGCTAGTATATGTCATTTTTCTTCCTTAGAAAAAGAAGCACGGGTTACAACAAATACAACAGAATGTAAACCTCTTACTTCCGGGTAGTGAGATGCGAGTGTCTCTTACATTATGCTTGCCTTCATTTGTGCATGTTTGAAATATTTTATCGTTAAAATGATTAGTTTTTAAAAAATTTAAGAAGCTGTGGTACACTTACACAATGGAATACTACTCAGCTGTAAAAAAAAAAAAGAAGGAAATCTTACAGCATGGATGGACCTGGAGAACATTGTGCTAAGTGAAATAAGCCCGTCAGAGAAAGACAAACGCCACATGATTTCACTGACAGGTGGAATCTAAAGAGCAAAAATAAACAAACAAAATACAAACAGTCTCACAGATGCAGAGAACAGACTGAGAGCTGTCAAGGAGGAGGGGGCTGGGGGCTGGGGGCTGGGGGCTGAGTGAAATAAGTGAAGGGAGTAAGCAAAAAAAAGCCCCTCGTGAACACAGGCAGCAGTACAGTGATTATCAGAGGGAGGGGCAGGCGGAGGAGAGTGAACAGGGTAAATGGTGACGGGGAGCCTGCACTCTGCGTGGCGAGCACACGGCGCACTGTGCAGGTGATGTGCTGCCGAACCAGACACTGGAAACTGATGCAATTTTACTGACCAATGTAGACCCAATAAACTCAAAGGTAAATGAAAAGTTAAAAAAGAAAAAGTAAGATACCCTTAACTTGTAATAATTCACATTTCCTCTCCTTTTCACATGCTCTGTATTTTGTCAGTCAGGGTAAAAATGAAAAATTTAAAACCTCCTTCTCCAATACAGCCATACCTGGTTCCACTGCCATTCCATAAATACTTGGGTACATTGTAGGAAAAGCAATACCAAATCCCAATGCAAAAGAAGGAAACAAAAATAATAATTTGGAATTTAAAAAATAATTAAAACTTCCTTTAACCTAAAAAATAAATAAATAATAACACTTTTATTTGCAAAAAAAAAAAAAAGATCATAACACAGTGGAATCTCAGAATTGAAAGAAAACTCAGAAGTCAACTAATCTAGCTGCATCATTTCCCAAGAGTCCTCTAGTCTTGGCTTACAGCCCCCTGGTGATGGGGAGCTCACTACCTTAAGGCAGCCCACTTTAGTTCTGGCCAGGTTTGCCTATTAAAAGTCATCCTCATATTGAGCCAAAATTCCCTCTTACTAATGTCGATGATTCTAGCACCAGGGTTGTATTTGCCCTCACGTATTCAACTAGGAGTCCAGTCCCTTGGACCCTGGCCTGACTTCTCTCATGGCTTCATGGGTAGGACTTTCCAGTTTTGTTATCATCTCTCTATCAACTGCATGGTTTGAACACTCATTCCAGCCTCTGAAATCCAAGAATTCCACAAGATAAATCTATTTCCAAACCTTTGGCTCAACAGAGCCTTTTGTAACAACATAACTATGTTATTTAATAAAATTCATCTCTTAAAAAAAAAGAAAGACTTAATCTTCTGTCTTAAAACTTGCCTGGCAAGCCTGCTCCATTCAGCAGAACTGGGAATTCAGTGAACAAAGGAAGAGAAGGCCTGGCCAGAGCCGCAGAGTGGAGCAACTCAGGACAGTAGCTGCCCACGGTAAGTAAGCCATGTGCACCCCAGGGCCCAGTGCAGCTAGGTGCAGAGGACCCTCCCAGCCTCCCCTCAGGGGAAGCCTGGTAGCTAGGGGAAGACGGCCCTCAGCCCGCCCCTTCTCCATCTATGGAAGCCCTTCCTGTCATTCGAAACCCAAACAAGTGCCACTGCCTCTCTGAGGCTGGCCCCCCTCCTGCAAGAGAATAAGCATCTCTCTCCACAGGCATTTCCTTATATTTCTGATACAGCTCTGAACACTTCTGTCTAAGAAACGCTCACATCTCACACACTAGATGCCAGGCGCACTTCTGAGCACTGCACACATGCTGACTTCTTTAGGTAGGTGCTGTTATGAATCCCTGCTTTACAATGAGCAATGGAGGCACAGAGAGGTGGAGGCACTCACCTCAGCTTACACAGCTCACTTTTGGCTGAGCTGTGATTCGAACCCGGACAGTCTGGTACCAGAGTCTGTGCTTTTTTTCTCTTGTATGCAGCTAGGCTGACGAGTCCTCCTGAACACCTATGTTTGAGTTGTTTACATACACGACTTACTGCCTCCGCTGGTTCATCTGTTTTGTAACCTGCTTTTCTCGCTTAACGTTTTATCTTGTACATCTTTCCATGCCATTAAATATTATTTCTTCTACAACAATGTTTTTAATGACTGTTTAATAATCTACTGCGATGTGGAACCAGCCCGATTGTCAGACACTTAAGTCTCTCTCACTTTTTCACGACCATCGACAGTGTTTGGTAAACACATTTATAATTAAATCTCTGTGTACATCCTCAACTGTTTCTTTAGGATCTGTTCCAGAAGGAACTGCTGGATCAAAGCATGTGCAAATTTTTAAAACTTCTGATGCGTATTGCCAAATTATCCCCAGAAAGACTCACCGGTGGTGAACGGGAGAACCTGTTCCCCAGCATCTCGGCCAGCCCAGGGAAGAAAATAAGAAAGGGGACTGCATGGTAATACAAAAAAAAAAAAAAAAGAAAGGAAAGGAAAGAAGAAACCTGCTTTGGTTGGGGAGGAGGGGTACACATCATTGCTTTGCCTCCTTTCTTTGACTGTAAGTAAAGAAATTTTTATGTCCTTATTGATTATTTTTATATCTTCTTCTGTGACTATCCTTTGCCAGTTACTCAAATCAGCATGCTCTTTTCCTTATTGGTTTGCAAGAAAAGAGAGAGTGAGAAAAACACTTAGAAGATAAAATCCCACATTTTATCCCCTTCCTGTGGGCAGAGACAGGAGCTAATAAGCATATAACATCTTTGCAGACTTTTTGCAGAAGCTTCAACAAAAACAAACTCTAACAGATCTACTCCTGCCAGCTTCCAGGGTCTGCATTGCAGGGGTGTCCCAGGCAGCTCCCCTACCTTGTCTTGGGTATTTCCTGCCACAGCACGTAGTGAGTGTGCACCTAGATGTGGGTGTCAGAGCACACCCAGGTCTAAATCTCAGGTCTACTGTCCACAGTCATCAGACCTTGATCAAGTTGCTAACCTCTCTCTGCCTCCATTTCTCCATCTGTAAAGTGGAAATAATAATGATAATACTTTACTGGGCTTTGTGAGGAACAAACAAGCTCATCTAGAGAACTCCTAAACCACCTGGCCCACTGTGGGCCCCAGGTAAATATTACCTGTTATTATTATTATTGCTTTGTTCAGGGTTTTCTCTGGACATGGCTACACTCCCCACTCTTTTGTAACTCATGTTGAAAGAGGGTTTTCTCTGGGTATGTTGCACATCTTCCTCTGTGGAGAAAAACAATCATGTGAACCTCTTCATTCACTCAATACATTTGAACCCTCCTATGTACCAGGCCTCATGCCAAGTATTGGGGATAAAATACAGTTCCAAACTTCAAAGAATCCCCAGATTAGACAAACAATAACCACACACATCCCTAATAGCAGGTAGATTGGGAGAAGGGCCATGTGTCAGATACCTCTTATGTGTCATTTTAAAATATCTTTGCGCCCCTGTCACTCCAGCCAGCACTGAGTGACCAGCCCTGCCCGGGCATTGACCAGCTTCTTGCAAGTGCTACCTGCCAGAGCCCAGGGTGCAAATGGGAGAGAAGGGGCTTAGACTCTCTCACACATTGTGAACTCATGAAGGATAAGATGGAAAGGAGAAGAGGGAATTATATCTTGAAGGGCCTCCAACGTTAGGTAAGGAGTATGGATGTCCCCTGAAGGCAACAGGAGGCAAAGAGGTCAATTCTAGGTTTTAGAGGAACCGTATGGCTGGGCTGTGGGAGGTGATGAACACAGGGGAAAGTGAATGCTGGCCAGACCTGACTGCAGACAGGAGACCAGTCCAGAGGCTCTTGGGTGGTTCTGCTGAGAGATGAGAAGGACTGAACCAGGGCTGGGCAGTACAGATGGGGAAGGGACAAGCGGGAAAGCTGGAGGCCAAATCTATAGGACTTCATGGTACGAGGGCTGAGGGAGACAGCAATGCTTACCCTATCTAATATACTATACCAAAGCCATTATTTGTCTGTTTTAATTAAGATGCCATTTCTGTCCATGAATCTTGATGCTGCCCAATGGTACAAGACTCAGTCCATTTAATCTAACCATTTGATGCTTTTCATGGTGATGTGAACTGATTCCCGAACTCCTCTCCACAGCCAGACTGTGGGTTCCTGGGAAATGCTAGGTCTGGGAGGCTGTACAGATGTGGTGTGAGGCTGTATGGCCAAGAAACTCCGCTTTTAACAAATGCTGTGGAGGCAAAGCAGTAGCTTAGTCAACTAATACCAGCTGCTATAATGAGCATCCCCAAAGTACCAGTGGCTTAAAACAATGTGTCTATTTTACACTCGTGCCAAGTCCAATGCAGGTGTTTCCTTTGGTCATCCTGGGGAACTCAGGAATTCAGGGTGCTTCCCTCTAATGTCTCCTTAGAGTTCTTCACTAGATCTTTTGCATTTGGTTGAGGAATGAGGAAAGAAAGAGGGTGTAAAGGATTGGATGCCCCTACTGAACTGCTTTGATCCAGAAGGGATTCATATCATTTCCACTCACATTTCACAGCAAAAGGTAGTCACGTGGGTGGTAAGCTGAGAAGAGCTGTTTCTGCCTGAGCAGCTGCCTCCCTGTAACAGCTGTGCACTGTGGAAGGGGGAGTGAGTCCTTGGTGTTGGCAGTGAACAAGACACCATTGCCACCCTCAAAGAGCTTCCATCCTGGTGGGGAACACAGACAGGAGGTTACAAAAAGGAATGTGCTAGAGAAAGTGCCATTCCGGTGGGTGTGCCCAGGGGCATGGGCTCAGGGAAAACTTCCTGGAAGTAGGGGCAACTAAGCTGAGACCTATAGGGGGTATGGAGCTAATCAGGGAGAGGTGGAAGAGAGTGCTCCAAGCAGAGCAGCAGAATGTACAGAGGAGGAACAACCCAAGCAATGCTGTATTCTAGGAACTAAAACAAATCCAGGGAAGACTACGGGGAGAGGGAAGCAAGAGAGGACGCTAGAGCGGTAGGCAGAGGCCAGACTATCCAATTCCTCTGCCAACAAATATTTACTAAATGTCTGGTCTATGCCAGACATCGATCTAAGCAATGGGGATAAAGAAGTGGATCAAATGGACAAGTCCCAAGATCATGAAGGGCTTTGGAGCCAGGAGAAGGAGGCTGGACCTGAGCCTAAGAGCATGTGAGCCCCTGAGGGCATTCGGATTTGAGTGCCCCTTGTCAAGGCATTTAGGGCAGGGGTGGGGCGAGCCTGCGCCCAGCCACGCACTGCAGCCCTTAGAGGCACGACTGAGGCGTCAGGCCACAGTCTGGAATTGGCAGCTGTGTGTGGATCCAATTTCCAGCACTGGGGCAGGTGCCCTTTGTTGCAGATGGACTGTTTACTCTGCCATTTGTGGTCATCATTTCTGATCTTTTGCTTATTGTGTCAAAGATGAACACCACCTGGCGGATCCCCTGGGAGCAGGACGCCTGTTCCACGGGGCTTTGGGAGCCATCGTTTCCCACTTGAAACAACCTGTTATTTCCTCTCTTGAAAGAGGCTCATAAAATGATAGATGAATCTCCAGTAACTATAATACCTTCCTAATGGTTGGAGAAACTGGAGCCATATAGCGGGAGTGCAGTCTAGAAGAAAAATAGGAGAGTTAGAAAGACAAGCTTTAAAATATAATGGTGTCGTAATGGGCAAAATGAAACACACAGATGCTATTAGAATTCTGCTTCATGCATCTGGAGTGCAACATTAGCTGGAGATTGGCCCCCTCTGCCAAGAGCCTCGTCTTTTCCTGGGGCGGATGCTGTAAGAGTGTTTGTTGAATGACTGAACAATGACAATGTTTGTTGAGTGACAAAATCCACAAATCCTGTTTATGTACAAATGATAGATGAGTTCCTAAACACAGTGTTGGGGCCCCTGAAGGCACTAGAGAAATGTATGCTGATTAAACAGGTGATTCTAAATGCTCAACCCACAGAGAACTCAAAAACTATAGGCAATTACCATGCCTCAGGCCCTCTGTCAAGTGCTCCACAAGGAATAGCTCCTTGCTTTCAAAGCCACATAGGTAGGAGGTGGTAGATGTGGTCATTATAATAGATAGACATGAAGATTAAAGACGCGGAGACTCAAAATATGTCTATATGCAAATTAACAGTCCAAGGAAGACAAGAGAGCCGGCATTGTATTCTCTGACTGCAGCCAACTCCAACATGTCCCATGAGGATGACGGCAAGGTGTCCCTTTGAATTCCATTTAGATTTGCATCTTCCAAAAAGATAGCCACAGCGACATTTTGCCTTTCACATGCTCTTCTCCAGCATGGCCTTGTCCCTGCCCCATGAAAAGGTGGGCCTAGACCCATCCCTCTCCCCTTGAATCGGCAGGGTGTCAGGGGGTAGCTCATGGCTGCTTCGAGCCATAGAACCCAAGGGAAGTGAGGCTGCACGACACCCAAGGGTGGGCCCTAGAAGGTGATGCAGCTCCACCTTTCCCCCTAGAACATTGGCTCTTGGAGCCTTGAGTCACCAAGTAAGAAGCCCAACTGCCCAGAGGCTGCCATGCTGGGAGGGAGCCAAGCCACCTGGAAAAGGCACACGTAGGCATTCCAGTGCCCATCTTGGTCTTTGTGTCATCCCAGCCCATGTGCTAGGCTTGTGAGCAAATGAGCCTTCAGAGGATTCCGGCCCCCAGCTTTTGAGTCATCCATGCTGAGGTCCCAGATTTCGTGGGGCAGAAACAAGCCATTTCCACAGTGTCCTGTCCAAATTCCTGACCCACAGGACCCATGAGCATAAAAAAAAGCTTCAGTTATCTTAAGCTGCTAAATTGGGTAATTTTGTTACACAGTGTCATAGGCTGAGGTATGCCGCCCGAAAGTCACGTGTTGGAGTCCTAATCACCAGTACCTCGGAATGTGGTTGTATGAAGATTGGATCTCAAAGAGGTGATTAAGATCAAATGAGGTCTTATGGGTAGGCCCTAATCCAAAATGACTGGTGTCCTTTTAAGAAGAGGAGATTAGGACACAGATATGAACAGAGGGAAGACCATGTGAGGACACAGGGAGAAGATGGCCAGCTACAAGCCGAGGAGAGAGGCCGCGGGAGGCACCAACCCTGCTGACACCTCGATCCCAGACCTGTAGCCTCCAGAGCTGTGAGACAGTAAGTTTCTGTTGAAGCCTGCAGCCCCAGCAAACGAATACACATGGAAATGGCAACCAGAACATCAGCTCACACTTACTGGTCCCTACTGCAACCAAGCCCTAGACCGGGCTCCGGGGGTGCTGCCCTGACCTCCAGAAGCGCTCAGTAGAAAGGGGCAAGGAGACATACATAGGTAACTAAAGAGCAAAAGGTCAGGGGCCTGTCGGAAAGTCAGGATATTGTCTAGTTGCCAGGAGGAGGGAATGACTAGCCAGTCCAGAGGAGTCCGGGAAGGCTGCAGGTAGGGCTGACGTCTGAGCTGGACCTTTAAGGGATGATGGGAGTTCACCGAGCAGAGAAGGGAGAGGGAGTCCCAAGCAGGGGCCAGGCTGAGCAAAAGCAACCGTGTGAGCGGGTCTGGAGACTAAGGCAAAGGGAAGAAAGAAGCTCTACGTGATTCCTGGACAGAGCCCACAAAGATGCGATGGAAGGAGGCCTGGGTAGTTCATGAGAAGCCTTGAACACCATGCTTAGGAGTTTTCTGGGTATGTTTGCTGGGTCCCCAGAGCTGGAGAGTGCAGAGAAAACTAAGGAAAGGGTTCTGAAGGAAATCTTAGATTTGAAATCCACGAAGGTGGGTGATCAGCCTCAACAGCACCCGTTCCCATTAAGAGGTGAGCAGTGTCAGAACCATGTCCCCAGGACTCCAAACTGCCTCTTGGGCTGCCCAGGCTGGTCAGTGGCTGGCAGGGAGCGGGGGTGGGGCAGTGGGCAGACTCAGAGCCTACATGAATATACATGATCCAGCCCTGGAAGCCCGGCTTCCTGCGGAGCAGCGTTTACCAAGCTTTATCTTGACAAGGTGATGTCCTTCAGTAGAGGACATTATATGGCTCTTAGTTCAGCAGTTCTGTCAAGTCCGAAGCAGGCGTTTGATTTCCACTTCATACATATGCTTAGGTGCTCGGAAAAGGCAGCCAGGAGAGGAGCAGAGAGGCCAGGGACAAGGTCAGCCCCGAGGAGGACGACGCGGGCTCTCAGGCTGCGTCTGGCTCTGACTTACAGCTGACTTTGGCCACACTGGCCGTGGGCTGCATTTTAACAGCCCGGCCGTTGCACAGCAATGGGGCCCGGTGCTGGCCCCTGGCCTGCTGGGGAACGGTGGTGAAGCCTCTTTCCCTTTCTGGGTCTCAGGTCCCTCCTCTGACAAGTGAAGGAACTGCAGCAGCGGTCAGCAAATTGTTTTGTTTGTTTCTGTTTTTTCAGCAGCTCAACCCTGACTTCATACAAAATTTACACAGGTCACAGTAAAACCGCTCTGATTGAGGATGGGCAGTTCCCTTCCCTTCCCCCTCTCCTCGGGTTCTGAGGCCCCTACATGCAGAGTGCAGATGGGGAATCCTACATTTAGGTGCTTTCTTCTCACTCTAGACCAGCATTTCGGGACCTGGCAATCTCTCCTTGATTTCAAAACATCCCACTGACCCCTCACAAATGGGTAGTTGTACTTCTGGCCCCACTGATCAGGAACATCAATGTTTCATATAAAAAAATTTAAAAACAAAAACTGTGGGTGTTTTACAGTGATTCAAGTAAATTTGTATTTTGTTGATTACAACATCTATATCAATATTAAAATAGCAATTCATGGAAGTTTAAGATACATTCTGTGCACAGCAGAGTTTCCAAAGTGTGTTTCTCAGAACATTAGGCCTTCCAGGAGAGTGTTTCTAAAGGCTTAGTGGGCACCAGAATCATCTGGCACACTTGGTCAGGGGGCAGGTCTCTGGGACCCATCTGGGGAGCTTCTGCTGTAGGATCTGCGGGGTGGGGACCAAAGTCTACATTTTAAAAAAACCCTCAGGCAGTTTTGAGATGCAGGTGGTTTTAGGACCCAGGCTTTGAGAAACTCCAAGCTCGATGCTCTGTGGGAGAGTGAGAGAGAGCCAGAGCGAGAGCGAGAGAGAGAGAGAAAGAGAGAGAGATTGAGATTTCTTGGTTAAATAAGATTAGGAAACTGCACCCTCTCCACCTCCCCAGCCCCTCCCTTGGAGTTCCACAGTAGCATCATAAAGGATCTGAGGAGTCCTACAGTTTCTAAATTTATTTGACTACAATAGTCTTTTCTTCCTAAGTAACACCATTTAATTTTGGAATACGTTTTGAGAAGTGTTAACATATCAACAGGTTTGATGATATACATGTCGATTTGGGGTCCATTGCAATGGCATCTTGACCTACTCGGTACATGTTAATTCTCTCTCTCTTCCCTGTTAGCTTTGTGTGGCTCCAGAGCAGGACAGCTCATAGTGAAGGGAGAGGGCGCTGGCAAACACGCCTCTCTCCTCTCTCCAGCAAAGAGCAAGAGCTTCTTGCTGAGGACCAGGCTCCCCCTTAGACATATATGGCATTCACAGATCCTTCCTTATCCCTCATCCAAATTATCCCCCATGAGGCAGGCACATTTAAGAACCTTTTTCTGGTTTTACAGAGACTGGCAACATGTCATAGTGATGGAGCATGAAGACTTTGGAGTCTAATGGATTTGGGTTCAAATGCACTTAATACCACCCATGTGACAGTGGGCAAGACACTACCCCTCTCAGAGCTTTCATCTCCTTGTCTATAAAGCAGGGATAATACCCAGCTCTCAGTTTTGCTGTGAAGATCCAATGAGAGAACAGGAGCAAAGCGCTCGGCACAGTGCTGGGAGCACAGCAAGTCCTCGACAGCATGGGTGATGTGACTATTACTTGCAGCATCGACAACAATATGAGCACAGAGATATGGGCAGATGACAACGGGCTCTGGTGGAGGTGAACCGAACCAGCTGGAGTCACCAGATGAATGGATAATGAGTCCGATTTTATGTTTGTGCTTCCTGCTTAGGCTGGTCCTTCTCAAACTTGGCTGCACATTAGAATCACCTGCAGCTCAGACTCTTAAAATCAGGATCTCTGGAGTGATACCCAAGCATGAGGATTTGTTAAATCTTCAGCCCTAATTTCTCTTCTGAGTTCAAGGCCTGTGCATCCATCTATTTCACATCTCTTCCTGGATAGCTCCTCCTCAACATTTTCAAGACTGTCTGGTCTTCACTCCACATCTAGGCCTCTTCCACTGTTCCTGCTCCCAACGAGTGCATGGCACCAGCCAGCCAGTTCCCAAAGCCAGAGCCATAGAAGTCCTTCTTGACCCCTTCTTCCAATGCCAGCTCCCGTTCAGGGATGAATATTTCAACATCTTTCCGCCTTCACCAAGAAACTGTCCTCTCTCAGCTGGACCACTGTAATAGCCTCCTGACTGATTTACATGTATCCATTTGAGTCCCCCTTCAACCCATTCTAGCCTCGGCCAGATGACCTCAAAACACAAATCCAGTCATGCTGTACATACACACACACACACACACACACACACACACTAATTCCCATTCCCATTGCTTGTAAGGAAAAGACCAGACTCCTTGTCTCCATGCCCCTCATTGCTCCCACCTACACGCCATGTTCCCTCCCTCCTCAGAGCCCATGCAGATGCTGTTCCCTCTGCTTGAAGCGCCTCCATCTTTCTGTGGATAGCTCCTACTTAACCTTCAGAAATCAGCACAGGCAGCCACCTTCACCTCCATGACCAGCTCCAATCCTCTGCCTCCAGGCTCTTCCTAGCGCCTGCCTGCCCTTCACTGCACCTGTTAGAGCTACAGAGTTCATTTGTCTTCCGTTTGATTAATATCCACATCCCTCGCCAGATCGTATGATGCTTGAGGGCAGGGCCTATTTCTGTCCTGTTTGCCATTGTTTTAAGTACATAGTCGCCCTGAGTCTCATTCAAGCAACTCCATTGCAAATCGCTTTCTGGGGAATTTTCCCTTCTGTATTCTTACTGGTGGGTTTTAATGAGGATTCCCAAAGAATGTGGAGTCATAGGTATGAGTTTTAATTAACTCCAATAGGCATTTAATGTAGATTTAATAAGACAGTTATTGTATGTTAATTAAATGTCAACTGATTGCTAAAAGGTTTTTGCAATTATTGAATTTTACTAATTATCTAATAGATAAATAAATCAGTTTCCCATGTAAATAACTAACATCTACATAAGCAATAAATATGCCATTAAATTCTGCACATTAACATATTGAAATCAGAGATTAGACCCTCCGGGAATTCTTGAAACTGGTGTCCAATCTGGGGAGGGACAGTGCCGATCCTCTCGTAGCCATTATGCCGCGTCCTTTGGGAGACCATGAGAAATCCGGTTGCAAAGATGAGCCTGCTTGAAGCCTGACCAGTTTTAGGAATGCTAACTGGCCACACTTTCCAGAAGCAGAACACTGGTAACAGAGAAGCGTTTACTATAGAAAGGCCTCTTCAGGTCCTTCAGGCTCTATCTGGTCAGCTGTAAAATGGGGGTCTCTAAGTCCCCCTCCTCCTGCCCCAGGGTGTCTGTGAGCACTGCCTGCCAATATACGAGCAAGCACAGAGCATGTATGCAGTGGATGGAAGCATCCCTCTGTTCTCTCCACCACTGGTTACCTAAACCTTAGCTCTTCCACCAATCACCGTGTGACTTTGGGAAAACCACTTTCCTCCTCAAGCCTCAGTTTCCCAATCTGGAAAACCTACCTGACAGGGCTGCACAGTTGAAATGAGGCAAAGTGCCTATAAATCTGCAAGGGGAGCAGAGAGAGAGAGAGAAGGACAATGGAAAGAAACACGAGGATTTTTTTAGAAAAATTGTCAGCTCTCTAACCACGAACTGGGTACTCTCAGATGCTATATTTCTCATTTGATCCTTACCCACTCTCCAGCTTGAGGTAGCTCCTATCGTCTCTAATTTAGAGATGAGGAGACAGACACAGAGAGGCTAAGGAATTTACAAAAGTTTACACAGCAAGAGAGTGCAGAGCCCTGGAGCCCGACTGCAATGCTTGGTGTCCCTCCTCACCTTCTTTCCTGCCACACACACTCTTGCCCTGCCACTTAAGGTCATCTGAGATGCAGTTTTATCCTATAAACACAGCCCTCCCTAAATGGTGGGGAGGAAGAAGAAGCAGCAGCCGCAGCTAAACCAAAGTTGGCATTTTCTATGCTTCCAGCAGCATTTCTAAGCACTTCCCATGTATGATCTTTTGAATTCTTGCAAGGACCCTGTGAGGTAGGTGCTGTAAGTTACAGATACAAAACAGGAGTCACAAAGGGACTTAACAACCTACTTGAGGTCACAGACCTAGTAGGAGCCAAACACAGATTTTGAGCCCAAGGCAGGCAGTCTGGCTCTGGACTCCGAGCCAGGCCCAGGCCAGCCCTAACATTTACAGGGCATCAAGTAAGAGCACAAGTGGAAACCCACACACCATAAACCTGAACATTTAAAATGATAAATATGCGGAATAAAGTACCTTAACAAATAAATATTCACAAGGACCTGGAAGGCCAGATTTGCATTTAGATTCCTGGTCTCAGTAGAGTTCCAGGCATGCCACAGCCCGGCGGCCTTCTTTGTCCACACACAGCACCCCACCGTCTGTAAGCAGCTGCCGCTGGGCCATAGCATACAGTGTGACTGACCCTGAGAGGGTGGACCCGGGAGAGAAGCCCAAACAGGCCCTGGAAGAGGGGGTGGGACAATCTGGGCAAGGAACGCTGGTGTCCCGGGTACCTGGAAGATGATCTTCATCTGGAGGAAGAGTAGGGCTCCCTTCCCCGTGGATTCCTCACTCCAGAGGATGGCCAGACCAGCTCCTGTGCGACCACGAGAAGAGGTGGAGCTGGGTTTGAAACCAGGGAATGGCACTCTACAGCCTAACAGCATAGCCATCTTCGAAGGCCCCGCAAGTTTGCCCTTGTCTGAGGGACAAGCCTGCAATCAAGGGCAGTGGTGGCAGCAGGAGGGCTCTGCCTTTGGAGTCAGACCAGGAGTGCTAACCCTTACAAACAGCCAAGATAGTGAGCAACTCACTTCCACTACCAGGGCTTTGGCTTTCTTATTTGTAAAATGAGATAACTTAGCTACTTTATTTTGAAGAGTTGTTGTAACAGAAAATGACAATGTTTGTAAACATTGAGTACAATATCAGGCACATAGAAAATTCTCAATAAAGAGCAGAAAGAGACAGAGAGAGAGAGAGACCTCTCCGGGTCTCCACTATGTCCCTCCTAAGTAAGACCATTAAGGGCCTGTCTTTCACAGTTGCGAGTTCTCCAGATCCCAATCCTAGGACGCCCTGTCTTTACGTTCCAGTCAGGGCTCCCCTAGTACCCTCTCCCTGTCCCCACTGGCTGCAAGCAGAGGTCCCATGGCCACAGCACAGCCAGGCACAGCAGCCCCAAAGGCACCTCCCCAGCCCTTTGGGGGTCCTGTCAGAGCCTTGGATCCTGAGGAGTCCCATTTGCAGAAATTCTCTTCCCTCCTGAGAAAGGGACTTGTTTGGGAAATTCTCCTCCTTTCAGTGGCTAGGGGGCCAGAGGGGCTTTTGGCCAATGAAAACTCACAGAGTAAATAAAGGGGGGCAAAGCCCCCAAAGGGCTCCCAGGACCCCTGGGGTCAGAAGCCAGGCACTGCATTTATGTGCAAATGGCACTGGATTAGGGATTAGGGATTATCAAATACCGAATTACAAGCAGCTGCCAGATCTCTTTGTCCAGAGGGATCAGGGAGATTTCTTGGTCTCCCCCGCCTTCAACCGCCCCCCCTCCCCCACTCCATGCCATTGGAGGCAGAAAGCTAGAGGGACTCACATTGCCCACTGGGGAGGGATGGAGGGACAAGGAAGGGGTAGGGAGAGGCGGGCCTCTGATCAATAGGCAGCCCACGTGGCCCCGCAGCAGAGGGCAATCGATGCACCTTCCTGCTGATTCCTGCACATCCCTTGGGGGTGGGTGCGCAGCGAGCTCAGCACCTCATACAAGCTCTGGCTTTTTCCCTCTTAGCACCTGGCCCTGGGAAGGGGGCTATTCCAGACACTTAGCCTCAGGGGTAGCAGTGCCCATGAAACCTTTCCCCATACTGACCTATTATGGCAGCTTCCAGTCCGCTCTGCAAACTCTGAGGGGGTCCCTGCCCACGGTGACTCAGCTCCAAGAGCAGGAGTGAGAACGCTGGTCCAGTCCAGGCCTTGGCTCTGCACCGGGATGTTTGCATTTTGCATCCAACGGAAAACAGGCCAGAAATGCAGAGATCACGCAGGTTTGGTTTGTTTGGGGTTTTGTTTTGTTTTTTGTTTTTGTTTTTTTTTTGGCACTCATCTCTTCTAACTGCTGATATGAAACCAGAACCTTTGAATATTGAACACTTACAGTGTCCCTCACAGGTAGTTAACAGTTATCCCCCTTTTAAAGCAGAGGAAGCCGAGGTTCACAGGCACCTGGCAGCTTACCCAAGGTCACTCAGCACGATGACAGCATCAGGACTATCGCACTTGGACTGTCCCCTACTTCCCTGGGCCCGGGCGAGTTCTGCAACCCGGCCAACAATACCGCAGCCTGCTGAGAAGCCAGGACAAGCCCTAGGATGGAAGCGGGTGTGTGTGTGTGTGTGTGTGTGTGTGTGTGTGTGTGTGTGCTTGAGGCAGCCCTGGGCGTCCCTGCCCCTGTAACTGGGGCCACAGCTGCTCTTGCAAAGTAGCCCTGGGCTCTCCCTGAGGGGATTGCCCCCTTCCTGCCCCTCCGGAGGTCGGGCTCACAGAGCCTGCTGAGGCCTGTGGGAGGGCAGCACGGGATTTCAGTTTGTCATGCTTAGGCTTGGGGGAAATCACCTGCAAAATCACAAGCAGGAGAAGAGGGTACACCAGGAGTCAGCAAAATTGTGCTGGAAAGTCACACTTTGGCCAGATAGTATTTTAGGTTTTGCAGGCTACACGGAGGCTCTGTCACATACTCTTCTTTGTTTTTCCTTACACCCTTTTAAAAGGATAAAAGGGAGTCTTAGCTCATGGGCCAAGGGAAAGCTGAGATTGGCCACCAGGCCCCACAGTTTTCGACCCCTGGTCTAAACTGTCCCCATCCCCTGGGGCTGAGGCCAGGGTCTGGGCCTGTGTCCCAGGAACTTCTGCGTTTATCCTCTTGGCCAGAGCTGCTTCACGCCAGCTGCTATAAATGAAATGGTGTGTGGGGAAGTATTTTTAACTGAGTACCTGGCTACCCTGAGCCAAAGACTAGGGTAGGTGCTAGGGCAGGAGCCAGAGCAGGGCTCAATAGGCTGGAGGCAGGAGCCAGGGCCGAGCCAGAGGCTGGGCTGTGAGCATCGCTGGCAGGGGCTGGGTGCAGCTGTACCGGAGCCAGACCAGATCCCACACTCCCCTCAGTGAGAATCAATAACTATTTGAATTTCTTTCATCTGCGCAGGGATAGCAACACAGGCAAACATGGGAAGGGAAAAGACATTGATCCTTCCCAGCTGCTGCCAACCACTCCCCACTGTTCTCACCTCCCCCATCTTGCCATCTGGCCTCCCCTCCCCCAGGCCTCTCTGCTGGACATCAGCTCACTGTCCCACACTCAAACAACGAAGGGACCTCCAAGGCAGCAGGCATAAGAGGATATTTTTGTCCCTCCAACAACGGAGCCCATCCAGTTGGTATACACAAGAGGACTCCACCTCTCAGCTCACCCCAAGACTGGACAAGCCTGGGCTTTTCTGAGAGAACCCCCACCTCCCAGAGCAGCCCAGCTCTTATGCCCTGTAGCTAGTCTCCCATCCTGCTAGCTTCAGGAATCCATTTTCATATTCATGAATCGGAGAGACAAAGCAGGTATTTCATGATCGGTTTCTTGTGCAGAGAGTGATTTCAGGTTCAGCCAACACTGGAGTGGTTCCCTGAGGTGTTGGATAATGGATTTCGTGGGGAGAGACTGGAGGCAGGGAGCCTGGTTAGAGGAACGAGGCAGAGAAACTGATGGGACATGATGGAGGCCTGGAGCAGGGTACGAAGGAGAAGAGGAGACGGACTGAAACGTGTCTGTGATATAATGATCTGATGAGGGAGAAGGGGGACCCCAGAATGATCCCCAGGTTTCTGGTTTGGGCGAGTGGGTGGTAGGTCATTCACTGAGAGAGAGAGTAGGAAGAGAGGTGAGTTTGCAGAGAAGTATGGTGAGCCTGGCCTCGGATACGCTGGGTTGGAATTGCCTAGGCATCGTAAAATGAAAAGGCCTCCAGTGGGTTGTTGCAGAAGTCTAAATCTCAAGGGGCAGCCTGCGCTATAAACATAAAATGAACATCTTCATAGCTCTCCCATCCTCTCTGAGACCCTCACCATCTGGCTATACGGCCCTTCTTGTTTCAATTCTCTACTGACCACACTTCCTCTTTCAGGGAAGGCTTCGGAGCCTGGATCCTGGCTTTTTTTCTGCCCAGCCCATTCCTGATGTTTTCAGTGTTCAAGTGGGGAACCCTTCCCACACCACGCCATCTTGTCAGTTCTTGACCTCATCACCTCTAGTTTCCCCTCTGCCATACTTGTCACACTTGAGTGCTGTCACTACCAGGAACAACACCGCCTCTGAAATCACTTATTAAAAATACCCACTCTCCAATTGAAATGTATTATCATTCTAGTTTTTATGAGTACCCTTCTTTGATCTAACTGAGACTGTAAGCCACTGGTCCCTCCTCCACTTTCTTTCTTTTTTAATATGACTTAGAAATTGTCTTTAGCTGCATGTAATAGAAATCAACCGACATGGCTTAACCAAATAGGAATCTACTTTTCCCTTCTCTAACAAGATATAGATTTGAGGAGGTCATCAAACGCCTTATGTTTTGAGGGTCACTTTCATCTCCATTGTAGTAAATAGCATTACTGACCCTAATGTTTTGCTCCTCCTTGTAGTCATGCGTTTCATAGTGTGACTTTACAGTTCTTTCTACTAGAGAAGAGAAATATGTCCTCACCTCATGGCTGTGGGTTAGGCCATGCTCTGGCCAACAGGATGAGGCAGAAAATGACCGTGTGACAGTTAATAGAGGCTTTGTGTATTTCCACTTGCTCTCTTGGGCTTCTTCCATTTCCCGTAAGAACATGTCCCATAAGGAAGATAAGAGGCACTTGGAGCCACACCACCCAAGCTGCTGTAGCCTGAAGCAGAACTGGCCAACCCAGTCTTCCCTAGATCAGCTGAATTGCAGACAACCAGGAGTCTCGTGAGTCACTAAGTTTGTTTTGCAGCATTTTTGTGGCAATGCTTAGCAGATACGCTCATGATCTGAAGATAGTAGTTTCACCTAGAGCCTCCCTATCTCATCCAAAGAAAGAAGGACAAAGAGCAAAAGGTGCTTCCCAGATGAGATTTCCCCTTTAAAACCCCATGCAGAAGCCACACCCAGCAACTTTTGCTTGAGTCTCATTGACCAGAACTATATTGCAAGCTACTTTAAATTGAGAAAGGCTATGCAGAGAGGGGGATATTTTTAATTCAGCACACTGCTGCCCCAAGACAAATCAAGGTTCTTTTGGTACCTGACTTGACTTTCCTGCTCATGTAGCTTAGATTCCATAGTCTGTCATTATAGTTTGTCTTTTCAAATGTCCTCATCTCCCTTGCCCATCCTTTTGGTTGTTACAACAGCCCAAACTTGAATGAGCCCAACTTTCCCCTTCTTTACAACTTGACCCATGAGGCTAAATGTCCTAAAGAAATCATACAACTGGATAGCCCAGAGTCACCATGAGACAACGATCACCTACTTCAAAAGGCGATGCCTGGAAATCTTACTCCATTTCAGTGTATTTCTACATTCCCCACACTCCACACCTTCACCTCCCTCTTCAGACCTCCAGTCTCCCCTCCACCCCCTCCATTCTCAGCGGATCAATTTTTCTTACAGTTCATAGAGAGACAGAAACCCTCAGACTGGACATTTCTTCAACTTCCTACCACCAGATCTTTTAATTTGCCAGTGTCTGCACTTGACTTACCAACTCCTGCTCATTCTTTATGGCTAAGTCTATATGTGTTTTTTCTTAAGGTTTCCCAGGAGCCCCACTCTCAACTAGATGACATTTCCTGGATTTGCATACCCATAGCATCCTGTATTTCCTTGTCACAGCACTTACTATCATTTATACAATTATATAAAGATTTGTGTAGTTCTTGCTGGTTATCTTTTTACCCCATTTATGCACTCATTTACCAAACATGTGCTGAGTGTCTGGCATTGTTTTAGATGTTGGAGAGGCAGCAATGAACATGAAGCTTACATTCTCATCTATGAGTTTCAAGAGGAAAAGGACCCTGGTTATCTTTCTCATGTGCTTTCCAAGTGCCTGACACCAACCAGGAGCCCCCAAAATAGCTGTTGAATCACATGGCTTTTAAGGAGGAAGTTCAAACCGAAAAGGTTAGATGAGCAAGTAGTATGTTCCTGCTATGACTGTAGAGAGCACTAATATTTAAAGATAAGGGGAAAGTAATAATAGCCTACCACTAACAGGAAAAAGGAGCCATTAGACAAATAGAGGAGAGCCAATCACATGCAATGTCTCAAAAGCCAGAGGAAAGAGAGCTCACGAGAGCAGGAGTAATCAACTGCAGTGCAGGCAACTGCTCTCTCCAGTCATGGAAGGACTAAAGCTGGACTTGTCTTAAGGAGAACACAGATTGTTTTTACCGGAGAAAGGTAATGGCAGCCAAAGTTAAACTGTTGCCAGGTGGGGAATGCATGGGAGTTCAGGAAATAAACTTCACAGGTGTGAAACAACAGCTCTCTTTATGAAGCTTGCCCAGGTTGTTGAGGGATAAGTTGGTGAGAATATCTCACTCAGGCTCATAGAATCATAGATCTGAAAGAGTTGGTCAGCAAACATTTAATGAGCAGCTACAGTGTAGTTGCTTGTTGATATATGTAGTGAACATTGACCTAGTCTGGGGCGCACAGCAGAGATGAACTCCCTGTCCTTTAGTGGAGAGATATAGAAAATAAACCCTGACATAAGGAAAAAGATCATATGAAGAAGATAAGAATGATGAGCTAGAGGGTGGCAGGCCTGTGTTAGCTCATCAGAGGGTTAGAGAAGGACTCCTTGAGGGGGTAACACTTGAAGTTAAACTGAAAGAATTCAAAGAAAGCAGACAGTAAAAAAAAAACAAACAAAAAAAACAAGTGTGAAGGCCCCAAGGGAAGAATATATTCAGCATATTTGATAAATAGTAAGGAGGCTATAGATCAACTGTTGGTCTATATGCCAGCAATGAACAGTTAAAATTAAAAAATTTAAAGAACCATTTATAGTAGCATCAAAATACTTAAAATACTGTTAATCTAGCAAAGTATTGCAATATCTGCTAAAAACTACAAAAATGGAATAAAGAATTAAAATATAAGCTAAGTAAGTGGAGAGATATGTGGAATTCATGGACTGGAAGAATATTAAGATATAAATTCTCCCCAAATTGACTTATAGAGTCAGCAAAATCCCTATCAAAATGTTAGCAATCTTTTGTAGAAATCAACAATCTGGTTCTAAACTTTATGTGAAAAAAAAACAAAGGAACTAGAATAACCAAAACAATCTTGAAAGAAAAGGATAAAGTCGAAGAAATTACACTACCTGAGCTAGGGTTTAGTACAAAGCTAGAGTAATTGAGACATTTGGTAATGGTGAAAGGATAGGCACAAGGTCAACAGACCAGAATAGTGTCCAGCAATAAACTCCTACATACGTGGTCCATTGACTTTTGACCAAGATGCAAAGGCATCAGTGAAGAAAGGATAACTTGGCAAACAGTGCTAGAACAATTGCAGACCTATATGCTGACCAAAAAAGAAAATCAGTCCCTTCCTTGTACCATATATAAAAATGAACACAAAATGGATCATAGCTCTCATAAGATTTCTTTAAAAAAAAAAAGATCTTAGGTTAGGAAAAAACTTTGCAGATGTGACACCAAAATAATGATGCATGAAAGAAAAAATGGAAAAATTGTACTTCAACAAAATTAAAGCCTGCTCTTTGAAAGACACTGTTAAGAAATTTTAAAAAGCAAGCTTCAGACTGAGAGAAAATATTTGCAAAGTGTATCTGATAAAGAAGTAAAGAATTCTCAAAACTCAGAAATAAAAAAATAACCCAATTTTAAAATGGAAAACATTTTGAAGACATTTCACCAAAAAAGACAAATGGATGGGAAAAAAACCCACAACATATGAAAAGATGTCTAACATTATTAGTCATTAGGAAAATGTAAATTAAACTTAAAACAAGTCACACCTATTGGAATGACTCAAAATTATTTTAAAACAGGCAAAACCAAGTGCTGACAAGGATGCAGAGCAATGGGAATTTTCATACATTGCTGATGGGAATGCAAAATGGTATAAGTGACTTTAGGAAACACCTTGGCACCTCCTCATGAAATTCAGCATAACTTGCCAAATGAACCAGCAATCTCACTCCAAAGTATTTACCCAGGAGGAATGAAAACTTATGTTCACACAAATACCTGCAAATGTTTATGTTAGCTTTATTTGTAATTGTCAAAAAAAATGGAAATCATCTAGATGTCCTTCAGTACATGTGACTGGATGAACAAACTGGTCTATCTATACAAAGGAGCGTTACTTTACAATAAAAATAAACATAGCACTGATACATACAGTCACAATGATGACTTAAATGCACTAACCTGAGTTAAAGAAGTCAGACTCAAAAGGTTACACACTGTTCAATTCCGTTTATATTATATTCTAGAAAAGGCAAAACTACAAGGAAAGAACGCAGATCAGAAGCTATCAAGGAGCTGAGGATAATGGGAGGGGATGACTAACTACAAAGGGGCTCAAGAGATTTGGGGGGCTGAAGTGGTAGAAATGTATATCTTGATTGTGGCAATGACTAAACAATTATATGGGATTGTCACAACTCATCAAACCACATCCTTACAAGGGTGAACCTTATTGTATGTAAATTATACTGACTTTTAAAAACTGATTTCTAGGTTTCTAGATTATTTCAACCAAATTCCAGCATCCAACAGAAGTTGGTTTCATGAGGAAAGGAGGAAGGGAAAGAAGGAAGTAAATGAATAAGTACAATGTTTCCTAATGTTAGAATTGATTGATGAGTGGTGGCTGGCTGATCAGCTGACCAGCTGGTTGGACAGACAGATGACCATCATCAGAGTGGAAGGATGAACTGGGATGGACAGGACAGGAGGCTGCAGAGGACAAGCAGCTGGTCAATGGCAAGAGCCCTCACTGGATTCAGAGTTATGCTGCTCAGGTTCCAGCCCCAGGTGTGTGACCTGGGCAAATCCCTATTTCTTCTTGTATAAATGGGAATAATAATTTTCTTCTCCAAGTTGACTATATTTATTCACTTAGCCAACATTCATTTAGCACTGGCTCTGGGTCAGGCTTCCTTCTAAGTGCTTTCCCTATTTTAGTTCATGTAATCCTTACAACACTTTCATATTCCTGGTTCACAGACAGGAACAGAGTGACTCACCAAGGTTACCCAGGGAGCAAGTGTCTAAAGTTGAACACCATTCCGCAGCTTCATCCAGACATGGGATCATCACTCACACCAATACTAGGTTGAACCAGACAAAACTGCTGATATTTAGCCACTTGTGACTTACAAAAATGGCATTTTTATCTGGTTCAACCTAATAATAATACTATGAGTAACTGCTGTTTATCAAGTACTTCCTGTGGGCCAACAGTAGCCCTCGATTGGCTTGGCATGTGTTATCTTATTTAACGTTCTCAAAGAAACACTCTGAGAAAAGTATTAGCGTTCCCATTTTGCAAAGAGGAAACTGAGGCTTTGAGAGACAAGCCTCTTGTACATATTCCAACAGTAACTGGTGGATCTGAGGCTGAATTCTGCCTGTGACTTCAGAGCATAGAGCACTTCTTTCCCTGCCAGGGGAGAGGCAGGTGTGAGCCAGGTGCTCATCTCCTATTCAGCAGTTTCTGGAAGTCCTGGAATCCATCCTAGTCCTTCCAACCTCCCCTGACCAAGCCCTACTCCCCGGAGGGCTCAACAGATAAAGGAGAGAGGCCAGGAGGGAGAAGCTATTGGACTCCTTCTTTCCAGAAGTTTAGGACTCTCTAAATTCCTTGGCCTAATTAATATTCCAGGGCCTGATAAGTCCAGGACTGTTATCTCCTTCCTTCACCTCCTCACATTCCTTAGCCCTCTCTATCTCTCCCTCTAGGGCTTTGTGGCCCTGCAAGACCAGATTCCACCTGGTTATGAAAGGTTTAAGCATCCAGGCAGCCCTGTTTCAGCAGCTGGGTCCCAAGCCTTGGCCTCTGCCCCAGCCCCTGGCCGCCCCCCAGCCCAGCTTCGGATGATGACAGGAAGGCAGCCTTGGTGACTGCCAACTTCTTGTTCCTCCACTGGTGCATTGCTGGGGTCTCAGTGACTCAGACCCCCCACATACAAGGCTGACCCCTGCTCCCAGCTTCTCAGGGCCTGAGCCCAGGCCGCTCGGAAATGGCTGTTGCTGCTATGGCAACGAGGCTTTGTACTGTCTGCCCTGAACAAAGAGGGTTTTCTTGTCCCTGTTTGGGTCCCAGAGTAGGGGAGCAGCTGCTGTAGGATGGAGGCTGGGAGGATGCTCCTCGGGGGCTTACAAGCACTTTGCCCAGCATGCTGTGAGCACCAGACAGTTCAGAGAAGCCTCTTCATCCCATGCACTTCGGATACTCAGAAGCAGGGAACGACAAATTCCTAGTTGTCTGCTTTCTCTTGTGGCAGACCTCTGAGCAGCATTTTCCGTGCTCATGGGGGATGTCCCCTTAGGTAGACATGCGGAAGAGAATGCAGAGTATATAGAACGCAGCCCTTTTCTCTAGTCCAGTGAATCAAAGATGTGTGTGCTAGGACATATCATAGCCCATCCCACTGAACATTCAGAGAGGGGCAGGAATTCTCCTTAGGTCACACAGCTAACTTCAGCTGGGCTGGAGCTGGCAACTATTCCTCCTGACTCTCAGTCCAGTCCCCAGCCCAAGTACCCTACTACCTCCTTCCAGGCACTGAAGCCTGTGCTTCAGTCTCAATATCCTTCCTTTGATTACCACAGTAACCAGGTGGCTCCTGGGCATCCATCCTGACACCAAAGATCCCTGAGGGGCTCACAGTGCTAGATGTGTAGCCAAAGGATGACCTCTGAGCATCTAGCACATGCTCAGCTTTGGAAAGACATCCAAGTTAGGAAGCAGATCCCAAGCACAGGACAGCCAAGAAGTTCTTGGGTCCAAAAGAGCCACAGAGACAGAAGGATCAAAGATATGGGTCAAACCTTGAGGTGAGGACCAATGGCAGGATAAGACCCAGAAATGGTGTAGGAGGTCAGCAGGCCTGGCAGAAGCCAGCATGAGCTGAGAGCATCCTGTGTCTGAGGCAGGCTCCACCTCCCTCCAGGCCTCACCTGGTTGCAACAGCCACCCCCCAGCCACTGATGGGCAATGCGGCTTCCTTCTGGCACCAATCAAGAGAACTCTGCAGGGAACCCCTGTAAGTGTCTAATTTTGAATGCATGGACAGGAATCGATCCTCTTCTATGATGTTTCTCTGTTGTTTCTAAGTAAACTGCACAGTGAGAAGTTTTCCTGAGCTCTCGTGAAAATAGCAGACTGCTGTGAAACAGGAGAGCGTGGTTCCTGCGGCAGCGTGGGCATGCCTACATCACGGCAGCTCCTCCGTGAGTTTGCAGAGTGACTTTGGACAAGGCAAATTCTCTCAGCCTCACTCCCTTCATCTGTTGCATGCAAAGGTCCAGGAGACCTCTTCACTCCTTCCCAGCTCTGAAATTCTGTGGGACCAGGATTCCAGTTGTTTCATTTGCTGTTAAAATTTAAATGATTTGGGTCTGTTTGGGGAATAGTGTGTTAGTATTTAGCTAGGCTTTAGGAAACAAATATATATATATTTGTTTGAATATATATATATAGTCTCCATATCTCTTTTCTTAGAGTCAATAGCCTACTGGCTCTGAAATCTGAGTTCATATCCTTCCACTACTTTCTGGATACGTGACCTTGGGCAAAGCACTTTCTGACCTGTTTGGACCTCAGTGTCTTCTGGAATCTCTGATCCAAGTGGCTCAAGGGGCATCCTCCAGTTATCACCATGGAGTGAGAACCACAGGAGCAAGACGCAGCAAGGAAGACGGTGTTTGGGTGGAATGTGTGGGGCTGAAGTCACAGGAGGAAAAAAGAAGCCCTATTCTCTGGGGACTCTTCGTCACCCTGTGGGGGGACCATACCCAATGACTGTAGAGGTAGATGACCCAAGCTTGGGCAAACATGGTCTCTCTCCTGAGATTTGGGACTTGGAGGGGAGGGCAAACTAGTTAGCTCCTTCACAGGTCTGGAACCATATTGGCGGTAAGTAAACATCCGACAGGAGTCCAGCCGGATGATCAGCCAGGGCCAGAGCACAGAATTCTGGGACACAAAGTACATGGAGGCCAAGGCTGCAGGTCAGGGCCTCAACATGGAGACAGGGGATCAAGGGCCCCCCAAAAAACAGGTGTGGGACTCAGGGAGAGCCTGGGAGGACCCACAGCCATGGGACAACGCGTGAGTGCTGGTGCCCAACCTCTGGGCTCCTAGACACCTTGTCCCAGGCAGGGCTGGAGCAGAGCTCAGTCTGTGAGTGGGGGCGGAGCAGTCCCCGGTGCAGAGAGGAGGCTCCAGGACAAGGACAAGTGGGGAGACGGAGGACTGCCCCGTGCAGGTGAGACAGCCTGGCCACCCAGCTCTGGCCGCCTCCACGGCCCTCCAGGGTCCTCAGCCCAACGGCCTCGAATTAGCCCGCCATTAGCGGTGATCCATCCCTTCTGAGCGCTGCGCCATTTCATCACGCCGTCTCCGCAGCCAACATTAGGAGGTAACTGCGCTCACAACATATGTCATTACTCATTAAGGGACTTTTTCTGGATTATGGCTGGGGCTTAATGACTTGTTAAAGATGTTTAACACTTACAATTTTGTTTTTAATTTAGGAAGCAGCATGATCAAACTGCGCCCTGAGACTCTCTCCTCGATTTGGTGAAATCTGGAGATGGGCCGGCTCCGAGGCTGTCTGTGCAGGGGGAAGCGATCTTAAATTGAATTGCAGCCCTCCGAGGGGTGTTTGCCCCGTCAGCGGCTGCCAGGAGCTGACATGTTAATGGGGCTGAGGAAACAATGGGTTTCAGAGGTAATTGCTGAAGCAATGACTTGCAGGCAACATTTGACTTAAAAAGAAGTGCTGTTGCCGCTGCTGCCGCTGCCGCTGCCGCTGCCGCTGCGCCGGGAGGGGCGGGCGGGGGCTCTGCTGCAGGCCTCTCTCTCCAGATCCCAGCCAGGTCTGCTAACCTGCAGAGCTCAGGCCGGCCTGCACTCCCCTGCGGCCCCAGGAGCTGGCCCGCAGCTTCCTTTCCCACTGCCCGGTCACTCTGTCTATTGTCCCTACTGGGGGTTGTTTCTCAGGGAATGGCCAGGAATGTAAAGTTTCTGGTGAAGCAGGCCACAAGCAGTGAGCTCTGAGTGAGCAGCGACTGAGTCCACACTTGTCCCCATCACCCAGGAGTTAACTCGGTGGTTTGGGTTAAGCTGCACTGCCTCTCCAGGCCTGAGAGGGCCCCGCCTGTAGGACTCCCTAGACTGGTGGTGACAGTTCAGGGAGATGCTCCTGTCAAACACTCGGCTCCAGATCTGGACCCTAGTAAGTATGCAGCAAAGTATAGAAATGGCCAACATTTCAGGAGCACTTTCCAGCTCCTGAAGTCCCTTCTGAGCACGTTATGTGTATTATTAACTCACTGGATCGACCTAGAAACCCTCCGAGGTAGGAAACATCATGTCCATTTTACAGATGAGGGAACTGAGGCTCCTAGAGCTGAAGTGCTGAAGCCAGCATCCAGCTGACTCCCAACTCCTCCGCCAGCACCTTGGAGCTGTAATTAGCCAGTCTTACTGGTTAAGTGGCTCAGGGCAAACCACTCAGTCTACACACTGGGGCAATGATTACGCCACAGCTGGTGGTCCTCACTGTCCAGGCACAGTGAAGCTTCTTGTAGAGCTCCCGGTCTGCCAAGAATGCTGGGCCCTCTAACATGGAAGAGTAATCTGAGGTCCTGCAGCCTCTTTGCTCATAAAGAAAAAATCTAGAGGATCACATAAGAAATTTCAGCCAATGTGCAGCTGCCCGCAATAGGAAATAAGTCAGAAGTACATTCTGGGCCTAAGTGAGTTTAACATCAGCCTTAGACAAGGAGGTGGGAAAGAGGAATGGACCTTGAGCCTGGCTCCTGAGGAACGACATGCCAGACTCAAGTTCAGAGAAGCAGACTGGGTTGGGGTTAAGGCCCTGAGTGAAACTGAGGCTCATTGGAGGGGCTGGAGGAAAAGTTCACTAAGTCATTCATGTACGCACGTGTGCATTCATTCCATAAACATTCACCCAAGTACCTGCTAAGCCTGTGACTCTATCCTGGGCAGTGATAGAAAGACAGAGGTCCCTGCACTCCTGGAGCTCACAGCTACCATCAGCCAGTGCTTAGTAAGTGCGCCAAGGGCAGGGGATCCAGGGGAGGGGAAATCCAGCCCCCTCCATCAGGTGTAGGGGCAGGAAATATACTCAGGCCATGGCCAAGGCCCTTTGCTTCCCACTCCAAGGCCTCTGAGAAGGAGTGTCCCCATCACACTGATGGCCTCGTTTCAGCCGTGGGAAAATGACTCCAGGGAACCCAGCCAGAGCAGAGCTTCCTGAGGCAAAGGGCAGGGCTGTCCCCATCAATTTGCCAACCTCTTCAGGCCCACTCTCCACCGTACACATACACACAGACATAAACACACATGCTTACACCAGACATACATACATAAACATGCATGCACAGGCATATGCATATACACAGACATATTTATACCAGACGTACACACAGAGACACATTCAACCAAATACACAAGCTTAACTTCCATGCCGTTGAACCTGCTTTTCTTTCTTCCTGGAAAGCCTCGCTTCTGCCACTCACCCCTCCAGCCACAACTCGAAGTCACCTCCTCTGTGAAGCCTTCCCAGCCCACCTCTGGGTTTTCACAGACCTTGGCACCAACATCTGTGACAGGATGTGGTTGTTGGTTCACCAGCATGCCCCTCCCACAAGACTCAAGCGCTGAGGGATCAGAGCCCATACCTGGTTCATCTTGATAGTTCAAGCATCAAGCATGAGGTTGTGCAAGCGGGTGTGAAGGAGAGGGAGGGAGGAAAGAAGGAAGGACGGATGGAAGGAAGGAGAAAATGGGAGGGGAGGGAAAGGGGAATGCAGGCAGCCAGCTGCAGCCACTTTCTGCTGTGGCAAGACATGCCATTGGCTCAGAGGATCCTAACAACCTAATGAAGTTCAGGGGGTGTGTTGGGGTTGTTTTTACAGAGAGGGAGGGAAGAGCCAGGGACACTTGTATTTATGGTTCCAGTTCTAGTTCCAGTTCATGGCTGACTCTTGTTCAGCCAGTCACAATTTTGCCTAGTTTTCTTTGTTTTTACTTTCACCTTGACGGAAAGAGAATAATGTTTATACTGTCGCAGAGCAAATAGAACTCTGGCTCCTGTTTTGTGTGTGTGTTGCAATTTAGAGGGAAAAAGTTCATTTAAACTTGCCGTGTTCCAACAGTGACGTGCCCTCAAAGAAAAGCTCCGCCTCGGCAGTGCACACCTTCATTAGGGAAACATCGGCACTGGCGTTGCCAGCTTTTTGAGAAGAGAAAATTGTTCTCATACATGTGTTACTGCTCTTTCCTAATTTGTCCTTACTAACTGTTAAAATCATCTGTTGCACTATTTATGAAGCAAATTTCTTCTTACACGCTATTGCTGTTCCCACCATTACACTTTGCTTCTCTCTGGCAATCTGCAGGGCAGGTGTGGGCCTGTGCTTCCCCACACGCCTGCTAATGCTCTGTCCGTGGCTGGAGGGAAGCAGGAAACAACCAATGCCCCGGGGAATCTTCACCGGTGATGAGTAGGGGGAGGTGCCAGGGGAGGAGGGCGGGGCCCCAGACACTGTCTTCCCACCCAGCACCACCCTCTCTCCCCTCAGGGAGCCAAAGGCGCCAAAGCCTCAGTGTCTGAGGGAAGCAGGAGCCTCAGAGAGGAGCCAGAGAGCACACTAGAGAAGAGAGTAGGTGTTGTCGGGCACGAGTGTGGGGCATTGAACCACATTATTTAATACCCCCAACAAACCATACATATGTGCAAAGATCCAAGGCTCAGAGAGGTTAAAAAACAATAATCCCTCGATGGATGTATTCTGATTCCACTATAGGCAGCCACTGGGGATGTTCAGGGAACAGAGCAGGCAGATTTCTGTCCCTGTGGAGCAAGCATTCTGACTGAAGGTAGCAGCGGAAGACAATAAGACAAACTTAAGCAATACATGCACCCAGGGAAAGGGGGGCTGGAGATGCCTGTCGTGGAATGGGGGAGGTGGGCCTAAAAAGGGATGGCCGTGATGGAGGTAAGCCTGTGGATATCTGGGGAAAAGTGTTCCAGGCAATGGGGCATGAGGTGCAAGGGCCCTGTGGCTGGAATAGTGAATAAAGGGGAGAGTCTCTAGAGAGGCGGTCAGGGAAGTCAAGGGGCGGGGTAAAGACCACAGGGGGCCTGATCAGGGAGACCTGCAAGCCATTGTAATCTTTGGCTTGTATTCTGAGTGAAACGGGGGAGCCACAGCAAGGTCCTGAGCACAAGAGAGTTATGATGTGCATTGTATTTTGGGGGCTCTCTCTGGCTGCTGGGCTGGATCACACCGCAGAGGGCCAGAGTTGAAGAAGTGCAATCAGTTGGGAAGTAAAGAAGGCTGTTGCGATCAGCCAGGTGAGATAAATGGTGACTTGGACCAGGGTACGCCCCACAGATGTGACAGGTGAGAGCAAGAGAGGAGTCCAGGTGGTCTCCAAGCCTTTTTGGCCTGAGCAACTGGTAACACGTATGTGGATGAGATGCTACTAGACACCCAAGAGGAGCTTTGGGGGCAGTTAGATGTCTGAGTCTGGGGTTAGGAGTTCCAGTGCCAGAATGGAGGCATGTTTGGAAGTCATGAACTCAAGCTGGTACTTAAAGCCACGAGGCTGGGAGAGATCACCGGGGAGCAAGGGTAAGAGAGACAGGAAGAGGAGCCAGGACTGTGGCACTCCATGGTTGGGAGGCTCAGAGGAGAGGATGAACCAGCAGAGAGGACCAGAAGAGTGGCCAGTGAGGTGGGAGAAAAGGCCAAAAACTATGTGCAGGAAGAAAGTGTGTCAAGGAGGAGAAGGAAGTGGTCTGCCATGTCCAAGGCTGGCGAGATAAGACTAGGCAAGGACAGCAGGGTTGACTCATGAGCCCAAGGTCATTGAGCCAGTGATGCCCCCACCATCAAACTGCAGGGTTCACCTATTTCACTCCCTTCCAGAAGGGAAGCAATCAGAGAGTCCTTTTTTCGCTGATGTGATGGTTTCACTCATGCCTGGCGAGGGGTCTCTGACATTTTAACCAGACACCTGGGAGGCAGTTTAACATAAAAAGCAGACTTTGGGAGCAGGCATGCTCTGGTCAAGGCCCTACTACTCACGGCGATGGAACCTCAGCAGGTCACTTCACCTCCCTGAGCCTTGGTCTCTTCATTGGGAAAGAAGGACCCACCTTTCAGGAGTGATGTCGAATGCTGAGCACAGTGTCCAGGTACGTGGTAGACAAGAAGGGCTAAGGGCAGCATGGGAGCCCTGTCACTGGTAGGGCCTGAACAGCCCCTACCTCCCTTATTCACACCCTAAGTCACTCGTGGAGATTGCATTGGCCATGACGAGTGTCCGAGTGCCTGTTTGCAGCAAAGCATACACCACTGAGGCCTGTGGGCAGCAGCAGGCCAGACCCACAGGGACGTCTGGAGGGACATCTGGACCGTGGCCAGGCCCTGCAGGGAATTCTGTTCAGAACCACACCTGGACTGTTGCTTTCTGAAGGGTGTCAGTGAGTGGCACTAGTGTGCCTTTCCTGGAGGGGACGGAGAAGGGCCCTTGCGTTCCTGTCTCCAAAAGGGTGACGCGCTCAGGCTTACCCCCAGGATAGACTGGGGCCATGGGTTGGCGGCCTGTGCTCCCAGGGAACAAGAGCAGGGGGATTTCCGGCCCGAGCACTGTGCGTAGGGGTAGATGAAGATGTATGTATGAACGTGTGTTCATGCATGTGTGCTTTTACATATACACAAGTGTGGGGTGTACAGGGCGTGGCTGCACATACATGTGGCTATTCATGGGCATGCAAGTGCCTACACGGGCGAGGACACGTGTGTGCTGTGCTGAGCTCTATCGGCTGTTCCGCAGCCGATGGTATCTAACAGAAGTGTGGGGCAAAGGCCCGCGGTGTGAGGGCAGCACTGCAAGAGGGGCAGTCTCGTGGGAGAAGTGACGTACTCAGGGTCCCTGTCGCCTGGGCTGTCTCCTGCACCACACCATCCTGGGAACATGCCCGCCTCCTCCCCTGGCCTGAGCAGGCTGTCCCACCAGGAGCACAGCAAGTCAGCAGAGGAAGGTTCCCGCCTTGGTTTCCACGGCCAAGTCTCTGTCCAGACCTGGTGATGGCCTCACAGTCTTCACACTGGGGACACAGAGTTTGGAGGAGCGGGTGACACCAGGTGCTAACCAAGGCCACCGAGGCAGGGACTCCATCTACCCCAACGAGCCTGGAGCTCGGTGCTTCCCTCTGCAATAAACCAAAGTCACAGCTTCCCACCTCCTGCCCTTGGAAATGAATCATTTAAGATTCCCCTTCCATTCTGGAACCTCTCAAACAGCCTCATGAGCTGCGAGCATGTCTCCCAAGGTAAAATTTAAGGCAGCTGCAAAATGCCTCGATATTTTCAGAGGCCTTATTGTGCTTAAACTCGTTAGAGAGGCCATGGAGTTAATTAGTATATAGATTTTCCCATAGAAAGCTAATCTTCAGAATGATTTGCAGCCACTGGGTCTGTAACAGACTGCAATCTATTTTCTTCTCAACTTCATTTTTCCCAAAGAAAAGCCCAAATTGCAGTGACCAGATGACTTCCATACCTCAGTCCCAGCCCACCCCCTCAGGGGTCCAGAGCCCCCGAAGGCCAGCTGCTTCCCCACGGTCCCGTCAAACTCCCTGACTCTCAGCCGATCACTTTCATTTCCCTAGATGCCAGGGCTGGCCGGCTGAGCTGGTTTTGAGCAAGGGGTGCAGAGTGAGTGAGCCGAGGGCGTCCTGCAATGTTGCACAGTGCAAGGGATGAGTGCCTGAGCCTGGGGTCAGGTAGTCCTGGGGACAACCCAGGCTCTGACCTTCTGGCAAGTGGTTTAGCGTCTCTGTACTTCATTTGCTTCATCAGTAAAATCAGGATAGTAACCATTGCTTTATAAGGAGTACTATAAAGACCATTATTAACATTGATCTTTTTCAAAAGCAACATTTATTAGTGTTCCCAGTGTTCTAAGTCCTGTGCTATAAGTACTTTATATCATCTCATTGAATTCTTATTATCTCCTAATGTCATGGGAGAAAACTCAGGCTCAGAGAGATTAAGCAACTTGTCCAAGGTCACACAGCTAGAACACAACAGGGCTTTGAATCCAAGTTTGCCTGATTCCAGAGCTATAAATAGGTGCAATAATTCAGGGAAAGTGGGAGTTGCTATTATTATTATTTCTAGGAATACAGCTACTCCTACTCCTTTTTTCCTAAGGTTCTGAGGCCTCCCTTACATTTCATGGCAATGAGATTCTGCCATCCCATGCTCTTAATGGCAGAAAAGTAAGAGAATTAGTCTTGACACTGGAAAGTCCCTTAGAGATTTTGAAGTCCACCCCCACCACCCATCGGATAGGTGGGGAGGTTGAGGCCCAGATCCACCAAAGTCACCCACAGAGGGCAGTAGAGGCCCCAGGACGGCTGACCTCCGACCAACCCTCCTCCTCTGCAGAGCCTGCTGCTTTGCCTCGTCAGGACTCAGAGCACCTCAGAGGGCCTCTGGAGATGTGAAGCCAGGGGATGAGCTGGCACCTGACAGCTGGGTGATGGCTTGGATGGTTACTGAAGCCCTCTGCTGAGTGAAGGCGATATTAGTCATCAGAGATCTGCACGCGCCTGAGCATCCTTGTCAGAAAATGTGATGACTTAGTGGACTGAAAATGTATTTCCCTGCCTTATCACACATCTGGAGTCCCAGCACAGCAGCCCCTGGGCTAGGGAGGCAGTCAGCCTCAAGAATTTGCACAGAGATTGGTGTTTATCAGAAGAAGTCCAAATGAAGGCTGGGCTGGGAGGGTGACCGGGAGTAATAGTTTGAGAACATACCGATGGAGATAAGCCGTATCTGCTCATTACCCCAGGCAGCTCTCCCACCACCTCCAACTGCTGTCCCCACCACCCCTAGCTTTAGTTCGTGATGACATTTACTCTTTTGACCAATGATGAAGGGAGGGGAAATACTGGTTTCTTTGGGGAGAAGCCAGCAGCTTTCCCAGAACTGGGCTTTCATCCGTTAAAATTCCATTTAGCAAATATTTACTGATCACCCAAGAGCTAGGCCCTGCGCTGGGTAAGCTCCTACTGTGTGCCCATAAATGCCTTTTTTGTGCCATAGCTTAGGATTGAGGATCACCTGCATACACCAGGACATACATTATGCCAGAGCCTAGAATGGCTGGGCTTGCGTGGGATGCCAGGTTCTCTGTTGCATAGGCACTTCCAGCCTGTGCTGTTAGCACCCAGCACTGGGACAGAAAGCTCAATCCGGACAGTCCTGCCCTTAAGGCATTTGCAGTTTGGGAAGAAAGACAGTTGACCCAGTAGCTACTGTAAAATACCTTCTGGGCCATCTTTTACCAGTTGGCTTACAAAGTCCTATAGATGCCTAGCGGGGTGAGAGATTCATTCTGCATGGGGCATTCGGGAGCTTCCAGAGAAGGTCACCTTGGGGTGGGCCTTGAAGTGTGTGTTGGAGTTTGCCAGACAGACAACAAGAAAGAGCATTCCAGGAAGAAAGAACAACTTGAAGAAAGGCAGAGGAGAGTGACAGTGCATGGCACTCGTGGGGACTGGCCAGTATTAGGGAGAGAGAGGGGGTGAGTGAGCAGATAGCAGGAGATGAAGTTCTGAGGGGAGTCCAGGGCTGTCTTGTGAGGGGTCATCCACACCCTGAGGAGTCTTATGGGTCTGCAGAGGAGCCTTCAGTGGGGTAGGTTCTAGGGACCCCGCTCATACTTCAACCAGATGAGCTCCATATTTATTCATTTCATATACTAGGCATCTATGTAAGTTTACACTTGAAAATTAGATTTGGCAACTAAAAGTGAAGGAAGAAAGAACGGAGGGAAGGAAGGAAAGAAGGGGAGAGGGAAGGGAAGGGAGGGAGGAAGGGAGGAAGGAAGGAAGGAAGGAAGGAAGGAAGGAAGGAAGGAAGGAAGGAAGGAAAAGAAGAGGAAAAAATAAAAGTGTCCAATCCAAATTCCACAGGATGTAAAGATGAAGAATATGAGGCCCCAAGAAATTCACTGAACCACACAGGATCACTGAGGGACTTCACAGCCAAGCTGGCAGTAGAACCCAGATCTGCCAGCTTTCAGTCACTATTTCAGTATTTGACCTTGAGCCTGTCCATGGCTTCTGCTGACCATGCCAAATTAGGGCAAACCTGCTAGGGTGCAAGAGTGACCATGTCTCCCAAGTCCCAGAAAGCACTAAGCCAATGGACAAAATGCTTCCTATTGACAATATTTCTGCCATGAAAGTCTCTTAAGCCTTTGCCTGGTTGTGCCTCTGTTCTCAGGCAGGCCTGATGCAAAATGCATCCTGAGAGGCAGTTAGTTTGCTGAATTTTTCTGGAGTCTGAAGCAGTGACTTCCAGCCCCTCTGTCATTTTCAGATGAGGGATCTGAGACCCAGAGGGAGGAGGCATCACATCCAAAGCCCCACGGTGGACAGTGCTGAGCCAAGGTCTGTGGGCCTGGCCTCAGGCCGCCCCCTGTGTCTGCCATCACCAAGTCCTGGGAGGCACTGAGGAAGCCGACTGAGTATTAGCGATTATGCCAGTGAACATGTCTCACCCTTTCTGCACAGCCTGGCACAGGCAAACATTTGTATCAGTGTCTTCTGTGTCTGGTGGACCTGCACCAGACACATGAGCACTCCAGGCAAGTTAGGGTTTGCCCCACCTTCAATCTGATAGACCTGAAGGACTTGTTTAGCATTTATTTGGAGGAGAAACTGAGTCCTGCCTGATGAAAGACAGACAGGCAGACACTTGGCTCCCTTCTACTTTGTGTCATCTCCTTCATTGTCCCAGCAATTCCACTCTACCCCAAGTTTGCATACAAAAGACCCAGAATTCAAGGGATCCATCCCCCTCCTTAACAGGCAGTTTAGAAGCCATCAATTTTTTCTTAGATTTGGGGGCCACATATCATTGCCCCCATCCAGTGTTTTTGGTGCCCTAGCCTTGACCAATAGGAACTACCACAGCAAGGTGGACCAAACCCTGACCTCAGGAATGAACATTTGTTGAGCATCTACTGTGTGCCAGGTACTAGTCAGCAGCTTTCACAGCAATTCTCTCTTCAAATTCTCACAATGGCCCCCCAAGATACACATGTTGTCTTTTCAGGTATTCTCATTTCACAGATGAAAAAACCGAGGCTCGGAAAGATGCCATCACTTGCCTGAGGTCCCACAGCTCAGGGCCTGGGTTTATTCCCATTTTTGCTATTTCCTTAGCTTGCCCTGCCATAAGGAGTGGGATTCCTTTTTCCCTCCATGTCTGAGCCCCACTTCCTGGATGATACAAATGGGCACTGTAGATATGGACTTGCCTTTGAATCCCTTTGGGCCTGGTTACTCAGAATACCAACCCCATCTCCCAAGGTCACTCAGAACTCTGGGATGGGGGTGCAGCTCTCACAACTGCAGGCAAGGTGGACTTTCCAGAGGCCCCTGCCCTACAAGCCCCAGCTCCCCATGTAGCTCCTCCATTCCCAGACACTGGCTTCCTCACTCCCTCCCTGCTATTTAGTGCCAGTTCCCCCCAAGGGTTAAAAATTGGAACCAAATAATTTATTTCAAGATCTTCAAAAACAAATTCAAATTTTTTTTAATTATGTCAAATTAAGGCCATTAAAAGTTAAGCTGTGTACCAAGAGCATTTTCCTGGGAAAGGTGCTGTAACATCATTATTTCTCCCCAAAACGCACTTACTGTACATTTCTCAAAGCCATCAGCCTTGATTGAAGGCTAATGAAAAAGCTGTCCTGCGTCAGTTTATTTCTTGTATCCATTAAGAATAATTACGGCTGAACAATTTTTGATGCCTGTAACCTTCGAAAGCGTTGCTAATGGCATTATAAATTGCTCCTTGTCCAATGACTACGGCGAGATGCTTAATTCAAAGGCGCTCTGTCAACAGGACTGATTTGTGTGGCTAATGAGTGCCTTTAAAACAACCGCCTAGGCTCATGCCTCCGAATGTCAATAAGAGGACGAGGTTCAATAAGGAGGCTTGTCCGTAATAATTAGCAGGGACAAGCGCTCTGGATCAAGCCCACTGTGGCTTTCACAGTCCTGTTCTCAAGACATCACCAGCATCCCTGGGGCCCCGACACAACTCTTGGGTTGGGGCTGGAACCAAGACCCAGAAGATCAAGGCAGAAGACAACGGCAGAGGAGGAGGTGTGGACCAGAATCTTCAAGGCAATGAATGATAAGAAGAAGACCAGCGACCATGTATCAAGCACTTAAGCATTAATTCTGCAGACATTTATTGAGCATCTACTGAGTGCAGGTGCTGGCGAGTACAGGGATAAATAGGACAAGCCCAGACCCTGGCTTCCCTGAGTTTGCCAACTGGCAAGGCCAGCAGACCATGAACTAAGCCCTACCTAACTAGCAACGCTGGTAAGTGTCCTGCTAGGGGAAGCAGAGGGTTTAGTGAGAACAGGAAGCAGGTTGGCTAAAGCAGCCTGGGGCTGGAGGAAGTGGTGTTTAGGATGAAACTACAGGATTGTTAGGAGTTGGCCAGGCGGTGAGGGGTGGGGGCATCCTGTCATCGTGGACGATAACCCACTGAGTGGAAAAGACATAATGAGGGAAGTGTAGGAAGACTCACCTGCTGGAATGGTGGGAGCTGAGACTGCAGTGATTGGCAGAGGCCCCAAGATCCAGGGACAGGAACACGGGGTCTGGGTGGGGCATGAACCAGAAGGACGAAAGTGTTTTAATGTGCAAATCTCTCCAAAGTTTTAAAATGCCCTCTCCTTCCCCAGTCCTTAAAGGGCTCAATTACCGATACCATCCCCTCCCCCCACCAGGAGGTCTGCCCTGATTTCTCCTTATTTTCTTATCAAGGTGTAACCCCCAGCTAGCAATAAAACTGCATTTGTCATTACCTCCAGGTTTCCTGCATATCATACAGTCTGTCATCTCCTAAGAATAGAGACAAAGTGTCTTCCTTCTTTCTTGCCCCAAAGAGCCAACCTCAAAGTTGCATGTATGAAGGGCCCTCACTCAGGGCTTTTTAGCTGCTCATTGAACGTTTCCTGGTATTTCCACTACTGCTGCTCCTTCCATGGTTAGCTTCTATTGCACAAACATTTATTGGAGGTTAGGGTTTGGGGAGAAGCGGGAGTGAGAGAGAAGTTGCTAGAGCTGGAGGAGGTGCTCAGAGATGAGACACCCTGAGCCCTACAGTCCAGGACCTGCTGCCACCCTCCTGGGCATGAACGCATATTTATGACACAGCACAGCTCACCGAGTGCTAGGTTCCAAGGTCTGGGTCAGGGAGGGTGAGAAATGAGGCCTTGAAGGCCCAGCAAAGGCAGTTGGCCTTTAGTAGGCAGCCAAAGGAAAGCCAATGTGTCGTCTTACCTGGGGAGTAACACAAGCCAACAAGGAATATAAGAAGATGCCTCTGAGTCCCTGTTCCTAGGAAACGGATTAGAAAGAAAACAATCACGGAGAAAGAAAGTGCCCAGGAGCTCAGAACCCAGCTGCCTGGATTCAAACCCAGCCCTGCCACTTGCAAGCTGTGAGCTGTGGAGCGAGAGTCAGTTACCCTCTGGAGCCCCAGTTCCCTCCGTTGTGAGACGGGCTGATAACTGAACGCACCGCATGGGGTCTGGCTGAGGAGTAAATGAGAAAACTGTGTGTCAGAGTTTTGTGTAGTACAGGACACTTAATTAGTACTGCTATTGCTAGTCACTGCATATCAGTCACTCTGAAAAAATGGATCCTCATTTTGTCAAAAGAGGAAACAAAAAGGCAAAAGGGTAAAGTAATGGGCACACCCAGCTAGTAGTATGGAGTCTGGGAGCTTGGATCCCAAAGGAGCACAGTTCTTCTACTCCGACAACCTCCCCAGCACAGCAGGTGATGGACTGCAGCAGCCAGGGCTGTGCGTATGTGTGCCCCATGTGTGCACGTGTGTGCATGTATGGGTGTGTTTGCCAGCGGCAGGATGCATAGCGTGAGGGCTGGATACCGTGCAGCCACACACCACTGTCAGATGTGGGGCTTTGTCCCAGGACAGCCCTGGGCCTGCCAAGAAGGCTCCAGGTGTTTGCCTGCAGGAGCAGAGTGGATCAGAGGCGGTGGGGGGGCCGCTCCTCCGCCTGCTGGTGTCCCAAGCCTCCGGGGGGCTCTCCAGGTGCGGAGGCAGCGGGCAGGTTTCAGAGGACAAGCTGTCATGATGTGTCTCCTGCTTTTGATGACAAGCCTCAGATTTCTATCTCGGCAGAGATGCTAGGGAAATCCCAGGAGGAAATGATAAGCAGGGTGTTTGTTCCAATCTCCAAAGAGATAGTGCTTTGTCCCCAAAGCCCTTCACTTCTGCTCCTGCCAAGAGAAAGGGAAGAAGCGGGCGTTTAGATCTCTGCTTGCGTTCCATTTTCTCCAGGACAGCAGCAGCTGGTCCCATCTCTGCCTCAGTGAATGGAGGACAGTTTTTAGCCCTCATCTTAGTAGACCACTCTGCAGCATCTGACATTTCTAACCTTAAAACGTTCTCTTTCTCTGGCTTCCGTGACAATGCTTCTGAGTTTCCTTCAAAATCTCTGGCCAATCTCTCTTGGTTTCTTGGACAGGGATTTCTTCCCCTGCCTTTCCCTTACCTCCCGCATTCCTCTCCCATCCATCCTGTGTCCTCTTCCCACTCCAGCCATCCCCAGAGCATCATTTGTCACCTAAAGGCTACTGGCCCTCGAATTTCCCACTTCACCCCATGCTCATCTGACCTAGACCCTTACACCAATTACAGCCCTGTTCAGATGACTTAGGGAACACATCATGTCTAAAGCAAATGTCACCATCATCCTCCCAACTGGCTGAGGTGGAAATTTGGAAGCAAGGAAGTCTGGATGTAGGTACAGGCTTCCACCACTTATTGCCTATGTGACCGTAGCAAATTACTTAACTTCTCTGAGCATGTTCCTCGTCTGCAGCTTGGGGGTTAGGATAGTTCCCACCTCGTGAGTTATTGGAAGCCACAAATGACTTAGCATATGTAACGTTAAAAGAGTTATCTCCATACCCAATTCATCACTAACTGATCAATTTTACCGCGTGAATGTCTCCTAACTCCCCTCTCTCATCATGCTGCCAGTACTTCCAAGTTCAGGACTTACTTCAAAATCTCCAAACTATTGTGCTTGTGAGTGATCCTGTCCCCTTCATTATACAACTGGAGTGAGCCTAGAGAACAAATGACATTACAACCCTTCTGTGCCTGCTCATTGCCATTGTGACGAAGTTCAAGTTTCTGTGCCTGGTTTTGCCCTTACTTACTCAGCCTCTTGCCACCTGCTCTGAGCTCTGGGCTGGAGCACCGTTCTTGCTCCTTTCCAAAAGAGAGAGGCCTCTGGGCCTTGCACATGCTATTTCTGCTCCCTCACCCACCTCACCTGAATCACCCCTGCTCCCTCCGAGTCTGGGCATAGGCATTAACATCTGGGAGGTGTTCCATGGGGGATGCTGTGATGCGCCCCCCAGCACCCCTTTCAGGATCATGGCACTTATTCCCCAACAACCTGGAGCAGGAGCGTTTGCTGCTCACAGGTGACCCCCTCCCTGATGCAGCCCACAGCCAGTGACGGGTCAATGTGAGGCATAAAGGCCCGCAGGTGTGGCTCCCAAGAACACTGCCCTGGAAACTGTCCCCACTCAAATATCCTGCTCAGAGTCTGTCTCCAGGGATACCTGATCTAAGATGCCTCCTAGAGTGTCTCTGTACCCTAGGCTAGGTTAGGTTCCTTTCTTGGAGCTCCCAAAGGTCCCTCTGCTTCCCTCTCAAAGGTCCTTCAACATGAGATGAAGTTACATGTCCTTGTCCATCCCCCACTACGTGAAGGATACTTGAGAGGGACCACACCTGTCTCTGTGTCTACAGTATCTGGATTGGTGCCTGGAATGACCCCTAATCCTTAGACTCAGGATTCTTTTGTAGCCATTTCAAGCAGAGATTTTGATATGGCTTATAAAACAAATCCTTGAACACTCCATTCTTTGTTATTACCAAATGATGGGCATCTGAGAGCTTCATATTATCCTTGAGCCTGGAAGAAGGGGCAGCCTTGAGGATAAGAGATAGGAAGAGCCTTGAGAAGAGATGGAGAGACCAGAGAGAGCATAGGGATCAGGGAGGAAATGGGATTTAGTGGTCCATGCCTGCTAGCCACACAAATTGGCAACAGAAAATACCACCTTCACTCTTCGATGCAGATGCTTGGGTGGCATGGCAAATATGCCTATGCTTTAATTTTGCCTGGCACATGCTGGTGCTCCCTCAAATTCTGTCAATGGCTCCCTGTGGCTCCAGGATAAAGCCCAGACTGCTTAGCAAGGTCCACTGTGGTCCTCCGTCACCTATATCCCTTACCTCCTTTTCCCAGCCTTGTTTCTTGCCATGTCTTCCTCATGTATCCTCTGTTCTGGCCTCTCCTCGAACACACCACCCCTGTCCACACCCTCCTGCTGATGCACAGGCAGCTCCTGACTGCAACATCCTACCTGCTCAGCTAAAGGGAACTCCTCCTCAGCTGGAACTCTCCTGGATCTCTCCAGGAGGACTCAGGTAATTAGTCCACATCCCTTCCTCCTCTGATTCCTTTTGTACCACTTTGTGTTGGGATCATCTATTGTCTTGTCTATCTCTCTGAGCAAACTGTGAACTTCAGCCAGACAGAGAATATGCCCAGTCTGTCTCTATACCCAGCACAGCACTTACGTCACCCACAGCAGAAGCTCAGACACTGTTAGTGGATGGGGCAGAAAGAAAGTTCTCTGCATCTGAGCTGGCTTGGGGCCTAACCGTGGGTATGATCTTCAGTTCCCTGGAACAAGGGTTGAGAAAGCTTAGAGGACCCTGGTAGCTCTGGAGAGCATGGAGTTAGGGGCCAGGCCAGAGTCTCCAGAGATAAAGAAGAAGAAAGTATCATGGACTGGGTGGTCAGAGCCACAGGTGTCCATGTAGATCCCACTTGGGGAAGGTGGGGACTGACAGCCTTGACACTCACCTCACAACCATGGTGTCCATAGGGCATCGGCCCCAGCGTGTCCCAATCAATAGTGTTTCTACTTCACTATAACCCTAAAGCCCATGTGAATAGTAACCCTATTTCACAGATGTTCACTGAAGCCCAGAGGTCTCTTAAGTTCCAACCCCAACATTCCTTGATTCAATGACTCTTCCTAGACCTTATACATGGGTACCAGCCATGACTTTGGCTGTGAAGAGCCATGGAACCCACTGCTGGCCCTGGCTCTGTAGTCCTCTGCTGGGAGCCTAAGTCCCGCCCAAGGAGGGACCACAGGACAAGGGACAGAGGTGGCAACTCTTCCCTTTAGAAGGGCTCATCCTGACCCTCCAAAGTTGGTTTGCACCTAGAGATCCTGCCAGCCTGTCCTTCCATTAGGGCACCGCTAAAGCTGCACTTGTTCCCATAAACCTCCCAAGGGCCCTAAGACAACCTTGAGATGCTGTTTACAGGACGACTGGCATAACATGCCTGTTTGGGGTTTTGAAATTGCAGAACGCTATAGATATGGAAGTTATTATTACTGCTGCTGCTGCTGCCGCTGTTATTCTGGATTTGTTTAAAGAGGACTCCTGGCATTCTCTTTGTTTATGGAAATATATTCAAGAGTCAGCCTGAATATGGGAGATTTCAAATAAACCATTGAATAGAATCTGTGATTACTTTTTAAAATGTTGTTCTTTATTCTAGAAAAATCTGACTTGTTGGAGATTAGAACACAAAGATGCATGATTGGGATTATTTTTAAGTTTTGTTTTCTAATTAGCAAGTGTAAACATCTTAATTCAGAGCGCAAGTGCGGGTGCCAGGGAAGCAGTGTGTGTATGTGCCACATAGAAGCTCATGTCATGGACACACCTCAGCTGCGATGCCCAGATTTCGAGTTCCCCAAGGGCAGGGGCTGTGTCTCCTTTCATGTCCCCACACAGAACCTGGCACATGACTGATGCTCAATAATTACTTGTTGAGTGAAAGAAAGTGAAGACAGTCCAGTCAATAAGAAAGAGCTGATGTAGCAACCTTCCCCTGGGCAACGTCTTGATGGGCCAGTGACCTTCTGTCAGTTACCAGCCGTGGGGATGGGGCAGGGGAAAGGAAGGTACGGAATTGCTAATGCTGGGATTCTGCCAAGTACCAGGAACTGCTTCCCAGCGTTGTCACTGCCACCCCCTCAGCCCATCAGAGCCTGGCGTCTTTTCTACCCTCACACCTCACCCCCATACACACACATACATACACACACAGCTACCCCTCTGTGGGCATGAGCCAACTCCCGTTCTTCCTGACACCGTCATCTACAGCACTCTGTGTCACTCCCGCTCGTTCTCCGAAGAACTTAGAACCGGATCTTGGTCTATATCCTGGAGAAACTCAGTGTTGGAAGTGATGATCTAACCCCCTTGAACTCTCAGGGCCTTTACTGTGTGCCCTGCGATTGAAAAATGGCAACGGTTCTTTTCAGCTCTTTCCATAAAGAAGAGGAACCAGTTTCTCTATTGCTTGATTTGGGGCTGGTCTTATGACTCACTTTGGCCAACAGAACACATAAGAGGTGATGTACACATTCTCAGACTGGGCCTGAGATTGATGATGACAGACATGATATCCAGTCACCTCCAAAACCTTAGCCAACAGCCACTCAGACCCGAGACCCGTGAGAGAGGCCATCTTAGACCAGCCAACTTCAACCAACATGCCAGCTGACCTCAGATACATGAGTGAGCCCAGCCAAGATCAGCCAAGCCTGGCCAAGGTCAGCAGAACTTCCCAGCTGACTCTAGACTTGGAAGCAATCATAAATGATAAGTGGTGGAGTTTTGTTTTGTTTTTTTCATTTTAAGTTTTTAATGAAAGTTGTGTATAAGAGCGCATTATTCCTACATCTTCTCAACTCTTTCTTTCTTGGTTTTGCCCTTTTCCTTTTCTACTTGGTGAGATTTGGCTTTACCTTTGGGGATTTTTTTACGGTCTTTGTCCAGCTTTAGTCTAGTGATAACCGCCTTGCTGGGGTGAGTGCCCATGTGGACAGTTATACATTAGCTTTCTCCTGTTGTCCTCATTCAATGTGAAGACACATTTCTTCCTGTGAACCTAGCTGACTTGGCTAACTTGCTGCCCTTTGTAGTGCTCTCACACCGCCTGAATTTCATCATCTTTTCAGGTGGGCATGGATCGAACATCGTATTTCTGTCTCAGCTCTTTGGAAGGAGGAGAAGACATAATCTTCCTGAGAATGTGAGAAGGTGCATTGAAATGCCTTTTACAGTTCTTGCTCTGGTCAGAAGTCCAAAGGAATTGAACTTTATTTTGACCGCTGGCGCTTCTACGATGACCACAAAAGAGAAGATACTGTTGTTTTAAGCCACTACATCTGTGAGTCGGCTGTTTGCTTCAGAGATCCCATGCACTGCACTGAGGACACTGCTCCATGACCCTTGTACTAACCCATTACCCAGAACCACACGCCTCTGAACCCGGCAAATCTGTCCACCCTCTCCAACCTGGGGCCGCTCATCCACTGGACCCTCACCTTCCTATTTTCACAACACTTCTTCTTCACTTCCATTAACACCACCACCATTTGCTTCCCCTTTAACTTTTCCCCACCTGCCCTTCTTGTCTTACTTTCCTTCCCAATCCCACCAAGACTTCATGATCTATCACATTATCTACTTTTTTTGTCAAAGACTTCTTTTGACCCTTATCCTTCCATCACACCCTCAGAGAAACTCCCTCCAGGTCAGTCCAACTGTCTACCTTCTATACTGCAAGACACTGCTGCAGAAAACCACCCAGCCACATGAGTGGCCCTGCCACAAAGGCACAGCCATCACCTGGGGCCCTGCTGTTGCCCCTGCAGGCCTCCAGTGTTTGCATGGTTGACTCTTGCCATTTGACCCTCCAAGGCCTCTCCAAGTCTTCACCCTTTTCCTCCCTCCTTAGTGACCTACACACTCCACAGGCAGTGACCTTACCTCCTACTTCACCAAGAAATGGAGTCACCAGCATCCTGCAGCCACCTGTAAAGTTGCCTGCGTCCTCGAGCCGCATCTTCCTCTTACTTTGCACAGTCAGTAAGTTCTCCTTCCGACCTCAGATCACTCCAGGACAGTGAGCGTGTCAAGGTGGTTAGGAGTACAGGTTCCAGTGTCAGACAATCTGGGTAGGTAAAAAGCCCCTGCACATATGACCTGGCCCTGCAAGGGACAAATGTCTGGGAGAGCTAATAAGTGAAGGACTCACTCCTCTTCCAACAAAGCATCTCCTTCTGTCTCTATCTCTCTCTGCATCTCTCTTCCCTCTCTTCCTATCTCTCTTGTCTATATCTCTCTAGGTAAATGTATCTCCTTCTGTGTTTTCATTCTGCATATGTACGTGTTCTCTCTATACGCACACACACTATAGTGTGGAGCCCAGGGGGTAAAGAGAGATGAATCTGGAGAGATATGATCTGATCAGGGCCTGGCATGTCTCAATAGGAGTCTGAGATTAACCCTGAGAACAGTAGGGAGCCTTCAAAATTTTTTAGCCGGGGAAGAACATCGTCCAATATGCATTTTAGATAAATTGCTGTGAGAGTAGAGAATGGGGTGAGGCTGGAGACACATAGCAAGTATGGGGCAGTTAGAGGGATCCCAGCAAAAGATGATGATGCTGGACTGGAGTCAGGTGGGCTGATGGAGAGAGTAGATGGACTGGGGAGGTGTCAGGGAAGGAGAGAGTATGCAAAGATGCAGAAACAGAGGAAAATATATAAGAAGAGACAGAAAGGAAAGAGGCAGTTACAGAGAACCAGAGACAGTCCATGAGACACAAAGAGGACAGAGAAAGAAACGGAAACAAAGCAGACAAGTGGAAAGAGGAGGAGAGAGACAGAACTTCCATCCCTGCGAGGAAAGTGTCTGAGGGAGACCTAACAGGAAATGTGGGGGGCAGGGCTGCAGGACTCGGCTTCCCCCTCTTCATGGGACCCCCTCCACCCATCTCTGTGCTAGGCCTTGGGTGCTGAGTCTGAGGGAAGGAGGGAGGGAGGAAGAAAAGGGAGTACAGAGGAATGGGAGAAAGGGCCACCTCCACACAGGCCCACATGGCCGAGTGGCCACGGCCTCAGCCCAGCTCCTTAATGGGCTTGCATCTGCAGCTCTAGAGACAGATTTATAACTAGAAGCATATTTTAGTTTATCAAGCAGGGGAGCAAAGCAGAGTTGGATATTTCTTGTTCTGGTGGTCCCGAGAGACCTGAGTCTCCATTAGTGAACTGGAGAAATTATGGGGATTCATTCCCCCTCCCTTCCTGCTAAAGGTGAGGAGAAAAAGCTGAAGGAGAGAGACACCTCAGAGAACCACACAAAATTCAGCTGGAATCGGACAGCGCAGTTCTAGAGAGGGATGCCGTCCCTCCAGCTGGGGCCCGTGACATGGACACCCGCCCCGCAAGCCCCCTCCAGCACAGCTTTACCTCCTCTGCTCTCCTGCCCGAGAGAGGAGAGAAACTGCAGTCCAGGCTCTCCCAGACTCTCTCTGCTCCCCACAGAGAAGCCACAGTGCTGGGAGCTCCTGACCCCCAGGGCAGGCCAGGTCTGCGGCTCACTCTGCCTTCCACTCACTGAATGACCCCAGGCAAGTCACTTGGCCCCTCCGAGTTTACTTTTTTCCATCTCTAAGAGAAGGGTAAAACCTCATGATTGAGTCCCGTAGATGCCACGCGCCAAATGCATCTGCTGAAGTCGTCTGGTAAAGCAGTCCTCTGTGAACCGAAGAGTGCAGGGTCCTCTGGCCCGGGCAACGGAGGAGGTAAAGAGCCCCTCCTCCCAAACGGTGCCTGTCTCACCCCCTGAAATGTAGGCCAGGGTATCCGACCTCGCGCCCTGGCCCCAGCTCACGTTCTCCCTCATTCTCTTTCTCATGGCTAGACAGAAGGTCAAGGCTTGGGGAGAAAGCCTGGAGACTGGGAAGGGAGAGGGGAGGTTGGCCTACATTCAAACTGCCTCTCAAAAAGCTGGTCAAGGCAGGGGTCCTCTGCCAGGCCAATGCCAGGGTTGGGGTCAGGGCAGGCCTGAGGGGAACAGACAGGGGAATCCCAGGAAAAAAAAACAAGTGACAGACACTTGCATGGAGAGAGCCTGGCCCATTTTCACAAAGGAGAACCAAGCCTTGGGACCATCTGCTGGGAGAAGCATTTAACTGGAGGCCTCTGGCCAGACCCCAAGAAGAACGGCAGCCAAGGAAGGAGACCAGGCTGGTGATTAGAGAGGGCTGAGGAGGGGCCCTCGCTCAGCTGGGAAGGCAGCCTGCTCGCGCCCTCACCAGATTCTCAGACAAAAAAAGGAACCAACCAGCCACATTTGGGCTGGTGGGGGCAGAAGGCCTGAGACAAGTATGGGGAGGAGTGAGATTCTGTCCATAAACATCTCAATAGCGTGATTAACTGAGCATCGCAAATTGTAACCCTTTCCTTTAATGCACTTTCCCTGAATTACCGTGAGGAGCTGACGGCAGAGGAGCCCGTACAAATTGCTGGAATGGGCAGTTAAGCGGGGAGGTCGAAGGTTAAATGAACACGGTTGTTTATGAAGACACAGCCCGAATCCATTTGCATTTTAATATTCTCTCAGTGAGACGGAAAGCCACTCTGAGGACAGCTTGTTTGGAAATCCCATTAACGGGTTATTTATGGGGCTCGTGGCTGTGTGACCCTTGCCCTTGTTTTGTTAAACATGAACCAGACATGAATCAGACGGGCAGCGGGCTAGCTGCTATTGTTTCCCGTAGCGCAAAATGTCATCGGATTCAATTATTCTGAAGCTGACACTTTCTGAATTATCACCCTCATAATGCTCAATTTTCCCTTTTTTCCCCTTTGCTCAACCTGATTATTTCTGTCTTTGTAGAAAGCTGCCTCTCAGAGCAGCCATTTCACTGCCATCAGCCGTCAAGGGGGCTGGGGACGCCATAGCCTGAGGTCGGACAAGGCCCTGAGAGGCTACCAGCCTGGGGGATGGATGGCTCAGGTGGCACTGGGAGGGACCCACACCCTGGACAGCTGGCAGCCTCTGCACTCTACTCTCCAGTCTGGGGACCAGCTCTGGGGACTTGCGCTGGTTTCTTCCAGAACTGACTTCTTGGGCTGTCCCTTAGGTCTCTCAAAAAGCCTTTTGATCAACATTAAAATAGATTTTTCTGCCTGGGTCTCTCAAAAAGTCTTTTGATCAACATTAAAATAGATTTTTTCTGAAAAAAGAAACTGGAAACATCGTAAAATAGATAAAAAATAAAAAAATAACCCAACAAGAAATATTTTGGCACTGGAGAGTCCTTCCCGAAAAGTTCAGTGGATTGAAAAGGCTGATAGGGACTCAGGGAGTCTTCTCTGAACCCGAATGATTCGATGGAAGCATGGTAAGCACCCTCAGAGAAGTGGGGACGTGTCCCCTGCAGAGCTGAGTCTCATGCTCAATGATTGGCCACTCGGAGACAAACTCATCAGCTCTCTGATGGGTTCACCTTGAAATGGAAGCCACTTTTAAAATAACAAGGGATCTTGATATCCTGGTCCCCAAGATTAGGCCTATGGCTTGGAACCCTCTCTCCCCAGCACTTTCTGGCCCCCCATTGTGGGTACTTGCTGAGGCAGCAGGGACATTCCACAACCTGGTACCAACGGCTTCTCTCTGCTCCGGGACACCAGGAGCCTGTCCATCTGGCCAGCGTCTGACAAGAGCCAACATAACAATAGCTGTCTAGTGGGAGGGAATCAAAATTACACCTATTACTTTTTTCAGATTGGCAAAAAATATATATCTTTTGGTGCGCCACAGAAATTTAGTCATTAGTTTATGTGTGCCATGAGATGAAAAAGGTTGAAAATCACTGATCTAAGCCCCTATTTCAGGTCAAGGTAGGACTTGAAAGGGCATCTCAAAATATGGATACACGGGGACACTGTGACCCAGAGAAAGGGACGGAAGGAGCTCACATTTACAGTTTGCTGGGGAAAGAGCTGAGGCTGGAACACAGAGCTCACCGTCTCCTTGGGACGACATCGGCAGCCGGCATGGCACCTGTCCGCAACACAGAAAATGCTGCAGGGCAGAGCAGAGCTCTTGGGTGCGGCCTGGAATAACAGTTTCAATGGCGGGGAAGCAAACACCCGTGTGCTCTCCCCTGACTCCCGTGGCCTGCCTTTTCTTGCCTGGGGGCTTTCTGCAGCTCCTGGCGCTCACTTGAACAACTTCGAGGTAGAGACAGGCCAGAAACACCAGGAAATTATGGGATTGGCCAAAATGTTTGTATGGTTTTTTTCCAAAAAACAAAAGACACGTGTTTCACTTTCACCAATACCTTTATTAATTCAGATATTTCGAGTATGTCAGCTATCTCCTGCGTGGTAGAATGTGCATTGTTCTCAATGTCTTGATTCGATCTCTGTCAACTGCAACTGGTCTACCGGACCATGGAGCATCGTCCAGCGAGAAATCTCCAACATGAAACTTCACAAACCACTTTTGACACGTGGAATCAGTCACAGCACCTTCTCCATACACTGCACAACCTCTCTTTTTTTTTTGCGTTTCAGTTGCGTTTTTAGTTTTCTTGAAATAATGAAGCATAATGTGCCGAAAATGTTGCGTATTTTCTTCCATCTTCAACATTAAAATGGCAACACAAAAATTCACCAGTTTTGATGTTTTTTTAAAATGCACGCCGATATGACAGCTGTCACAATATAATCTAACAAAATGGTTTCGAATAAAGTTAAAGACAACTAAGCCCTCCTAGAGACATCTTAGGGAAGAAAACCAAACAAACTTTTTGGCCAACCCAATAAAACCACCCGGAGCAGCCCAGCAATGACTGTGGGGGTTTGATGTATGTGTACACACACTCCAGCTTCCTCACACTTTGTGTGCACTAACTCTAGGGTGCGTTTTCTACAATGCTACCAGAGTTCCTCGGTGGGATTAAGATCCACTTGCACACAGAGGTAGCCACCTTGCCTTGGGCATCGCCTGTCCCCTCCCCGCTACCTTCATCTTGTATTTACACCCCATCTCAGGATCCTCTTCTGGAAGATCCCAAACTGAGACAGTTACCCTATCTGAGTGCTTCCCATATGTCAGGCTCTTTATATGCATCTCCTCTCCAATGATCCATGAAATAGTTGCTATTATTTCTCTATTTGCAGATGATGAGACTGAGGACAGAAAGTTAAGTTCTTGTTCAGGGTCACAGAGCTAATTGGGGGAGGGTTAGGATTTGAATCCAAGCAGCTTGACTCCAAAAGCTGCTCACCTAACGGTTTCATTAGACGGTAACTCCAGGACCCCCACACATGAAGGGAGATGTCCCCGTTGTCTGTGGGGCATGTGACCTCAGCGGTTAGACCACTCGAGGCTGTACCCACGGGGTATCAGCCCAGGGTGCCCATGAGCAGGCCCTCCCTCCATGCCCAGGTGCAGATTACCTTGTGAGCACCTGCATTTCCTCCCTTCTCACCACCTTCTGCAAAAGCCTTTGACCAAGTTTAAAATAGACTTCTCCTTATGAATTGGCCGTCTGAGGAATTCTCCTCCAGTGGTTAATTCAATCTTCATAGAAGCTGATTTTTTTTTTCTCTCAGAAGAACAGGGAACAATACATCTTTAGAACGGGCTTATAAGTGTCATGATTTTTCTACTAATTTACGCTGCATTCTCTGCTTTAAAATGTGAAATTACCTCATTGTGTCTCTGAATATCCTCTGCGCTTGGGCCTGAAATTAAGCCCGCCGTCGAGAAGCCTAAATGACCACAATTTGCTGTGTGAAATGCCCTGATTGCAAGAGCAATCCGGGCCCCAGAGAAGCCCAGCTCTCTCTCACTCACTGATTGGCCTTTCCCATCGGCTTTGCCAGATACCCCTGGTGCTACCTGCCACGTGGGGGAGGGGCGGCAGGGAATTCACCCACCAGGCAGCTCTCTTGTCCCCAAAGGCAGATGCCACCACCACCCACGCCACCTCCCAGGAACCAAAAGAGCGTATGCTCTCTGCTCAGCCACCAACACGTGTTGGGTAAGCAAGGTGGCCCCACATCCAATACAGCTTATAGACCACCAAGGCACTTCGGACCAATGTCTTATAGCCAGTGTAAGTTTTTCACACCCTCGAAGACCCTCACAATTGTCCCTTGCTCCTTCTGGTTGGTTCTGTGGTCCCCAGCTCCCAGCCACTTATCATAAGATTTGGTGTCACCGGGTTCCAGGCCCCTGAGATACCAGACCTAGGGCATTGTGGAGTCTGAAATCAGACTCCCCAAGTTCAAATCCATGCAACACCACTTACTGTCTGTCTGTGCGACTGTGGTAAGTCCCTTTGCTTCTCCGTGTCTCAGTTTCCCTGGCCTGCAAACACGACAGCAATGTCACACACAGTTACAGAGTGGTCAGCAGGGTTAATAGAAGGCAGTTAACAAGGCACCTGTGCAGGGCGATCAGGCCGTGTTTGGGTACGCATGAATTTTAACTTTATTTCTCTGTAATGCACGCTAATATCTACTTCCAGTGGATAAGTTCCCATGTAATTTTTAAATTTTCATTTGGAGGTAAAACAAGTTGACCTGGGAGGTGTCAAGGAGGTTGGCCCAATGTATCGCTTGGTCCCATCTGTCCAGAAACCGACACCCCTGCTCCTTGCTTCCGATTTCCAGGGGGAAATTCCAGATGCTCTATCCTGAGACCCAGATGGCCCTAAACTCGGCACCAGAGCTCTGCCTGGGCTCCTGTACTTGGAAAGCAGCTGCTCCTCCAGCCAACTATTCCCAAAGGACCAGCAGTTCCCCCCGGGATCCTGGGTCTTTTTAACCATTTTGGTTTCAGTAACAAAGACAGCCAGTGGCTTCATCTCCAAGGTCCTGGAATAGGAAAGAGCAGATTCACTGTCCTTCCCTCCCACCCCACACCCCCTACCACCCTCTACCCCATAGCAGCCCCTGCCCCAGCTGGTACCCAAGGCTGAATCCTAGCAACACAGACTCAGGGAGCATCAGAGTAGGGAACGCTCTAACTAGTGTACTGGTTTCTGAAAACTGCTGTAACAAAGTGTCACAAACTGAGAGACTTAAACAACAGAAATGTATGGTCACAGTCTGGAGGCTGGAAGTTCAAGATCAAGATGTCAGCGGGGCTGGTTCCTTCTGAAGGCTGTGAAGACTCTGCTGCATGCCTCTCCTAGCTTCTGGTGGTTTCCTGGCAATCTTTGGTGATCCTGGGCTTGTAGAAGCATCACCCTTATCTGTGCCTTCCTTCATCTTGACAAGGCATTCTCCATGCGTGTCTGTGTCCAAATCTCCCCACTTTATAAGGACACCAATCATACTGCATGAGGGCCCACTCAGGGGCTCATTCTAACTTGATTACCTCTGTACAAGCCTTATTTCTAAAGAAGGTCACATTCTGAGATACTATTGTCTCTAAGACTTCAACATATGCATTTGGGGAGAGAACACAATTCAACCCATAACACCTAGCCACCCCCAACCCCCTTATTTCATAGAGGATGATGGTGAAGGGAGAAGGGTTTGCCAAGCGCAATCAGAAACCCGGCTACAGAGGTGAGAATCCTATTCCAGACTCACATCCTATGTTCTGTCTCCGACTTCTTGACAGCAGAGGCCCCAGGGAGATTTGAGAGGCCTAAAGGAAAAAACTTGGCCATGACCCAATAGGGCCGACAGTGACAACATCTCTGATGGGTCCCATTCAGACCCAGAAGCTGGGCCCACGCTTCCCAGCTCCAAGCTGAGTGTTCCTAATGGTCAATCAGGCTGCACCAAAGAGCTTTTTAACAAACATCATTCATCTTATTCTGATGCCAGCAATGGGACTGGCTCGCACACAAGGAACGCAAACCCTAAATGCAGCATTAAAATGATTTTAATGCTCACCGTCGAGTGCCAAAGCTCGGGTCTCCCGTCTCCACCGCAGCCCGTCTTGACATGGGAGTTGGGATCCTGAAAAGCAATTTTGTTAATGCTACTGGGAGGAGCATGCAGGTCTGGAAACTCATCCATCATCTTAACACGCTTCAGGATGGACTGGGAAGATAAAGCTTTCATCTTCTCTGCCAGGCGGAGCCTCTTCAATTAGGCTCTGGGGGATGAAGGGGGGTGGGGTGGGCAGGGGAGCAAGGAAGGCTCCTGAGGGTGGAGGGAAGGGAGAGAAAGAGATGGAAATTCCTCCTGTGCAGAAAAGCCCGGGTATTAGGAGGGTGACCTCTCTGTCCTGTAAAATAAGGAAGCACAATATGGAAAACAAAGGGTGGGACCTGCCCTGGCTCTGGTCAGAGAGGCACAGCGTCTGAGTTTCAGAGCCGCCTCTGGGAGAGAGAGCAGAGGAGACAGGAAATGGTAACGGAGGGGAAAAGCGTCTGTCTTCAAAGCATCCAGAGTTCATTGAGGTCCCTTCCCCACAGGAAACTGATGGGATAGGAGGGGGCTCTGCCTCAAGAAAACCACTGGCCCTGGCCCTGGCCCCCACAGAGATGTCCCTAATCCCAGGGAAGTGTCCCAGCCAGCCCAGAGGCAGCACTGGGAGCAGGACACAGCTCAGAGACTCTCTGCTGAAGGAGGTACCCTGCTCATGGGCTGCCTAGAGGAGACTGCAAGTCACTGCGGTGGGGATGGGGAAGAGGCAACAGATAAAGACGACAGGGCTTGAGTGCTTTTTAAGGATCCCCCTGCCCCACTGTCATTCTTCCCACAGCCCTCAGGCCTGCAGGAGAAGCCCCAGTCCTCACACAGTTTGTAACGACTTATCTAGGCACACAGGAAGTCAGTCCCAATTGCTCAGGCCACCCCCAGTCAAAGGTATCGCCCTTACCTAGTCTCCATAGAGTGGGTCAGGGATGGGAAGCCCTTTAGCCTCTACCTAGCACTGCATAGGGTCACCAGGACTTCCACAAAAAGAGATGAGCACAAGCCTTCTCTCTGTACAGCAATGCTTGCTCCTCTTGGGGGCAGCCCCCTCTCCAAGACAGAGATAAGGCAAGGACATGGCTGTGCTACAAAGAGGGGCCACCAGAATCAGAGCTAACCAGGGACAGGCTGCAGCTGGGCCTGAAGCAAGCAGGAGGACTTCCTCAGAGAAAGAGCTAAGGAACAAGTGAAGTTTACTTGAACTTGAAATTGGGGTAGGGTGCTTGTACTGCTACTTACATCTTTGTCCTGACACATTGTCACCTGCTATGGCTGACCTCTCCCAGCGTCAATTGATTATTGATTAAGCTACCAATAAGTCACCTAGGGATTTACTGAGCAGTATCCACCAGGTGCTTAATGGACCTTGCCCTCTGCCAGTCAGCCATGAAACATTTACTGAAGCTCTCCAATAATAATAATAATAATAATAATAATAATAATAATAATAATAATGGCAACTACTATTTGTTGAGCACTTGTTATGTTTTCCAAGTGCTTCATGTGTTCTAATTCATTGCCTTTCTCAACTGCTTCACCCCATACCGCTCCCTTCCTCCTGCCCTAAGCTCGCCATACCTATCTGCCTGCTATGTTGTTCCACATCTCACATCTGTTCCCTGCCCAGGGTGCCTTGCCCATTCTTCTTCAGCTGTCCCTCCTCTACTCACTCTATAGACACAGCTCAGGGTTACCTCCCAGGAAGTTCCCCGGAGGCCCAGCTTGATCCCAGAGTCCCTCCTACCTATTTCCAACCGCACCCAGCTGAGAAGGCAAATGGAGTCTTGACATCCTCATGGCAGTTGTCACTTTCTGGGAACTTTCAGGACTGAGTGGGAAATGCCTGCCAGGAGTGCACAGAGGGAGTGATTGAATCAGAGAGTGGATGTGCAGAGCTTAGCCTAACACCTGGCTCGTGGCAGCACCCATTCGGCACTGCTGCATGATCAGGTCCCAACCCTGCCTGCCCCTCACCCCACCATGGTCCACACCTGTCACCTTCTTAGGATGGATGGGGGAAAAGGACCCAATGGATAAAGAAGAGAACAAGAAGAGATGGACTGTTTCCAGAGAAGAATGTGAACTAAAACGCAAGGGAAAGAATGACTGTAACCTCTGCCTGCAGCTGACACTGGGTGGGTATTTATATGTGCCTGGGTCAGAACAAGAGATGGGGTCTCTTGGAAGGGGGAGAACAGGCCAGGGTGGGGCATGTAGTATTAAGTTTTTTCTGTTTCCTAAACCTTAACAATACAGTTACCACATTAGATCCTTATCCTCCACCCAGCATGGCACGGAGTGCTTTGCCTGCATGTACTCTGTCTTTCCATCCTCAAGCCCACTCGATGGAGTTGAAATTATTATCCCCATTTTACCAGCCAGGAAACTGAGGTCCCGAAGGAGTCCTTTGTCAAATATGGTGATAGGATTCAAATAGGGGGCTTCCTGACACCTAAGTCCCCCCTCTTCTCCACGGCACATGATGCCTTTCTGCACCATGGGAGCTAGACTTTGAAAGAAAAGCTAGGAGGCGTTGGGAGTGTGTGAAGGGAGAAGGGGGTGGGGGAGACAGGGTAGCAGTGAGGGCTGGGCAGAATGAAAACACAGGCCCTAAAGGTCTCACAAGGACATATGTAGATAAGAAATAAAAATTACTCTAAAAATCAAATAAATAAACACAGACAACAAAGTAGCATCTGCCTGCCCAACACCTCATTTCTTTTTTGCTCAATCTAATTTCACCCCCCCCCTCCCCAACACACACACACAGACACACTTGGCCTGCTGGCCTGTTCAGAGTTGCCTAACAGAGGGAGGAAGGGCAGGAGGCTCTCTAATCTCAGGATCCACCCTGTCTAGGTGACCGGGTGTCTCCTGTTTTCTGAAGACAGAAGCTATTCCCTTGTGCTCTATGTAAATGAGCTGTTTGTAAATGTGCATCTGTAATGGGGAGCTGTCAGGTCGGGCTGGGGTTTGGCTGGGATGGGGAGGACAATAGATTCCATGCTCTGGGGTCAGGTCTGGGGGAGGGGACTGTGGGGCTCAGGAGGCAGGGAGAGAAGGAGCCAGACTCTGGGTGGGCCTGAGCAGGGTGGAGAGGAGTGATGAGGCCCAACCCAGAGCCTTGCTGAGACCTGGAGCCTCAGGCACAGAGCTGACAGGAATAGGGAGCCTGTAGTGACAGCTGGGGTGGGGGGAGTGCCATGTGCCAGGGTGAGAAGGAGAGGCCTGGGGCTCTGGGGCAGCTGGGACACCCCCTGGGTGACAGGAAAAAACCTCAGGGCAGCCTCAGAGCAGCTGCATTGGAAATTGGCAGGGAAGACTCTCCTGCATCGGGGTCTGTGTGCTCACCACAGCTCTCTGTGCAACCCAGTGGCTCTGCAGGGCCCGCACCTGCAGGAAGTGGTCTGATCAGGTCCCACACAGCTCCCAACACACAGAGAAATGATCAGTCACTGGTAGTGCTGATACATAGACTTTAGTTGCAAATAAAAACAAAACACTCCAGTTAAGCAGAAAAAAGGAATTTATCATAAGGTCCTGGGGTATCTTCTGGACCCCAAAGGGGAAAGAGAGCCAACACGGTCTCTCTCCATTCCCTACAAGGCTCCTTAGTCTCCTCTCTCTGCACACCAGCTCCTCCCACTTCTTTGGCCCAAGGTGGAAAGTGCCACCCTGCAGCCCCTGAATTCACAGGTCTGAATTTCTGCCCCTTGCAGAACCTTACCAGCTCTCAAGCCCAATTCCAAATTATCTGCAGAGAAAATCTGATTGGCCCAGCTTAGAGCAGGGGATCTTTCTGGTCTATCAATCATGGCTAGGGAATGAAGATCATGTAGTAGTCATTCATTTAATCATTTAATCATTCATTCATTCATTCAACAAAAGATATATGGAGCAACTGCTGTGTGCCAAGCTCTAATACAGTTGTGGGGGTAACAGAAAAGGCCCTGCCCTCATAGAGCTTACATTCTGGTTCAAGGAAGTCAGACAAAAAGCAGCCAACTAAATGTGTAAGATGTCAGGACAGGTGGCAGGGGGAAGGGAAAGCGTGTTGGGCTGGGGATGGGGAGGTAAGTACTCTTTTGTATAAGGTGGTCAGAGAAGGCATCATAGATAAAGTGACATTCAACAAGAGACCCAGAGGGAATTAAGGAGACAGACAGGCAGGTATATGAGGGGAGTTCTTCAGGTGGTAAAAAGCAGGGACCAAGGTGGAGGGAGGGAATGGTGGGTTGGAGGAAAGGCACGGAGCTCAGTGCCCTGAGCAAATAAGCCTTATGGGGAGTAGAAGGGGTGGTGGTTGGGTAGGGTCTGTGGGCCTCTGGGAGGTGAGAAGCCCTGAGGGTTCAGAGCCAAGGAATGGCATAATCTGACTCTGTTTCTCAGGGTGTCTCGGAACCTCCTATGTGACCTCAAATTCTCTTGACCCTGCAGTCTCTAGCCTCCTTGACTTCTTTTTTGTTTCAGTTCCAGTTTACATTTACTGTTATTTTGTATTAGTTCCAGGTGTACAGTATAGTGGTTAGACAGTCATATACTTTACAACGTGTCCCCCCAATATTTCTATACCTAGTTATTACAATACTGTTGACTGTATTCCCTATGCTGAACTTTACCCCCATAACTACTCTGTAACTACCCATTTGTACTTCCTAATCCCCTTACCTCTTCACCCGGCCCCCCAACCCCCTCCCATTGGACAACCACCAGTCCACTCTTTGTGCCTGAGAGTCTGTTTCAATTTTGTTTGTTCACTTATTTTGTTCTTTAGATTCCACATACAAGCGAAATCGTATGGTGTTTGTCTTTCTCTGTCTGAATTATTTCACTGAGCATAATACCCTCTAGGTCCATCCATTGGTGTCACAAATGGTAAGATTTTGTTCTTCTTTATGTCTGAGTAATATTCCATTATATATATCTCATAGCCCTTCTATCCATTTGTCTGTTGATGGGCACTTGGGTTGCTTCCATGGCTTGGCTACTGTAAATAACGCTGCAGTGAGCATAGGGGTGCATATTTTCTTTTGAATTAGTGTTTTGACTTCTTGTTTTGCCTCAGCTGCCACCACATCAGCCCACTGTCCAGGTGGGCTGTCCCCCAGCACAACCAGGGACCTTGCTGCTCTGTAGCCGGAGACCTTCCTCCAGTGCTTCTGGTCCACAAAGCATAATAAGGCTTGGCACCCCTGCTGATATATATCGTGATACCCCATAAATGCTGGGGTGCCAGTAATCCTCTGGGTTCTAGCTCCATTTCTGTACCCAGAGGAAAAAATCACACTGAAAGACATGGTTTCTGGTTTTTTTCAGGGTAGGTGACACCACCCAGAAGTGCAGGAGGATTGACATCCCATGGGGCAAACTTTGATTGGAGATGGGAGGACACTTGAGGATAAATGCCCTCTCTGACCTCCCCCATCACCAGAGATATACCAGTCAATTCAGATAGCAAGTGTGGTCCCATACACGAGATGTACCTGGGCCCAGCCATCAGCTAGCTGCACTTGCTACCAAAGTGTTTTATGAAGCGCAGAACTGCACTCCTGCGTCTGCTCCCCCTCTCGCCCTGCCTCACTCCCCGCTGTCCTCACTCTCGCTGCCCTGGGGTCTCACCCTCCGTTAGCCTGTCTCAGGCTCTGTTTTCCGGAAACCAGGGCAAAGGTAGTTGGTACTAGGCAAGGTTCCAGAGAGCAGACCTTCAAGATGGGGTTGAGAAGCTAGATTTCCCATCCACCTGAAAGCAGTAGGGACCCCCCACTGCCTATGGACAGTGGAGTGGTGATATCCTCTGGGATCCAGGGCTCCACAAATGTTAAACTTTGACCCAAGCATAATGAGATAAGGTACAGGAAGAAAGTGAGGTGTTGGGGTATCCAATGGCTTTTGGGGCTTGATCAGTCTGGAGGAAATGGTGAAGGTTGTGGTGAGGGCTGGCTGCTCTGGATAGCCTTGAAAACCTTACAAAAATAAAATGGTGGGACCAGGGAAGCTAACTGACAACTTAAGGCGTGCTTTGAAAGCCAGAGGGTCACATGACCTCTGTAAAGGTGATTTATCTCCTAGTGCCTCAGGGCTGAAAACTGGGCCCAGGATTTGACTTAATAATTGATTATTAAGGGGAAGAGCTGCAAAAGAAATGAATGCATAGTCTCACAGGTGTCCTTAAAGTCTGTGACAGGTAAAGAGTGAGACCCTGACATATGGGATGAGGACATTTGTGGACACAAGCCTGAAAATCTTCAACCTTGAATTCCCCCTTGAGCCTTCTGTGCCAGAAGAAGAAGCCCCCACCACCCTCCCCACCCTCTGCCTCCTCTCACCTGGAGACCTCTAAAGACCACCCGATACCACCTAGAAGGAGAGTGAGCTGCAAAGGTAAGATAGGGTTTAGAAAGCAGATGCTTGAGATTTTGGAGGGCATATAGCAATGGTACAAGGTAAGCACTCGTGCATGACCGTGGTCCTGAACAGCAGCAATGAGGCAGAAGAAAGGAGGTCAGGGCAGTGAGAAGGGGGACTGCTGGGAGGATCATCTCTTCACACATTGTAATCACCAAGAATTGTGACCAGGCGGTGTTGAGGAACCAGTGGACCAGGATCTCTACATCTTCACAGAATGGAAGTTGGGGTGTCTAGGGGTCTGTAGATAACCCCAACAAGGAGGAGTGTCAAAGGGATATGGTCTGAGGGCATGACCTCAACGCAGCAGTTCCAGGGGGGACGCATAAGAAAGAACGATGACAGGTGGCGATGACCCACCCAGATAATCCAGGATAATCTGTCTATTTCAACATCCTTATCTTACTCACACCTGCAAAGCCCTTCTGCCATTTCAGATGACACAGAGTTCAGGAATTAAGACATGAAGGGCCATTATTCAGACAACCACAAATAGCAAGTACAAAGGCCCTGAGGCAGGAGCTTGCCTGGGGACAAATGTGACCTAAGTGGAGACAACTCAGGAGAGGATAGTGAGAGATGAGGTGGGGGGTTTGGCAGAGACCAGAACCATCAGAGCCTTTGTATTGGTCAAAGTCAATACTCGCTCCTCCGAAGTCTCAGAGGCGCACAGAGTAAGGCTGCGTCTCTTCTTGCATCCCAGGCTGATGAGGGCCCAACTCATCTCTCTGGTGACTCCTGGATGGTCCAGGCCTCAGAGTGCTGTTTGGGGTCCTCCACATCCAGCTGGCAACAGCAGGGGAGAAACAGTGGGGATCTCTCCAGAAATTCTAGGCCCTGTGCCTAGAAGAGGTGGATATCACTTCTGTCCACTCTCCAGTGGCCAGAGCTAGTCACGTGCCCTGCCCCTAGATGCAAGGACAATAAGAAACACTGTCTTCCTTTGTGCCTAGGAGGAAAATGAAAGGTTTGGTCAACGTGTAGCCTTTCCTTTGCCACAGCCCTGTAGGACATTGTAAGAATTTTGCTTTTTACTTAAGGGATCTGGGAACCCTTAGAACATTTTGAGCAGAATGATTCAACTTAAAATTTTTATTAAAAGCACACTTGTGGAAATGTTCCGTACCTTGATTGTGGTGGTGGTGGTGGTGAATTTGACTGCTTATATTTGTCAAAAGTCATTGAATTATATGCTTAAAATTAGTGAATTTTATTTATGATAATTATACCTCAATAGAGGTTTGTTTTGTTTTTTTAAGAAAGGATTCCACTGACCACTATTTTAAGAATAAAATATGGCAAGGAGATGCAGGAATAAAAGCAGAGAGACTAGCTGGCAAATGTGGCTGTAGAGCTAGCTGGTAAGAAGTTGGGTTCAGGGAGTGGGTTTCAGGCAGAAACAAACAGGATTCACTTAGATAACAGATGTAACTAAAGGGGTTAAGGTGCAGGCTTTAGACTCGGGCTTCTTGGGACTAAATCATGGCTGCACCTCTTAATGGTGACCCTGGGCACGTCTCTTCATCTCGCTGAGCCTTAGTTTCTTCCTCTGCGAAATGGGAACAACAGAAAGGGCTTCATGGAGCTGTTGGAAGGTTACAATGAGATAACGTATGAAAAGTCTTGAGCACAGGGCCTGACCTAGTGTGAGCCCTTGATTCATTTCAGCAGAGACAGTCACCACCCCTGGGATGTGTACACGACCAGCCAGTAACACAGAAATGCTTCATTTTCCTTATCTCTTGGTGTGATGGCCAAAGAGCTGGTCCCCATGTTTTTGGCTCCAGACTGAAGTGAGCAGAGCTAGTGGCTCCACTGGCCAAAACCTGGAGTCAGAGTACCCAGCTTAGACTTCATGAGGGTCATAGAAAGCACCTCCAGAGAGATTCAGACTCCCATGCCGAGACTATAAATTCAGACCAGCCACACAGCAGCGAGGGCCAGAGCACACTCCTCTGCCGGGAGAACACAATTTTACAACGAGTTCTTAGAGGTTAAAAAACAAAAGAAACCTGTAGGAGAGAGACAGAAGGAACTTGTCATTGTCACTCTGATTGCCAGGACAAGGCACGCTCTTTGTTTCTGAGCAATCCACAGATTCTCCAGGAATGGCTCAGGGCGGGCCAGCAGTCAGCATTCTCTGAGCACCTGCTCTGTTCCAGGCCCTAAAAAGTTTTTACAATCCCGAGCAGCCTCACAAAAGCCCTGTGTGATAACTATCATCTGTTCCCATTGCCCACAAGGAAGTCAAAGTTCGGAGAGGCAGGTGACTTGCCTGAGGTCACACAGCTGATAGGTGACTTGCCTGAGGACGCATAGCTGATAGGCCGTAAAGGGTGGCGTGTGCCATTTTACAAGGACCATAAATGTGAAGCAGTAAATGGCTGATTATGTAGTGGTCCACAGCACAGACTCCGAACCCACACTGCCTGGGTTTGCAGCCAGCCCCGCCTCTTACGTGCTGCGTGAACCTGTGTGAGATGCTTAACTTCCCTGTGCCCCATGCCTTATAATAGTAACATTGGTAGCCAGTTTGAGATTGTTGTGAGCATTAACAGAATTAATGTATATAAAGAGCCTGGAAAGGTGTCTGGCACATAGTAAGAATTAGGTAAGATTGATTATGGCAGGCCCTGGTGGCAGTGATCAGCACAGCATAGTGACTAAAGGAACAAGGAAAGAATTATAAAGTTTCTAATTCGAGGAGCCTAGAACAGGGGTTGGCAAATCATTGCCTGCACTGGCCCTACACCTATGTTTATAAATAAAGTTTTATTGAAACACAGGCACACTCATTATTTTATATTCTGCCTTTAGCTGCTTTTGCTCCGGAAGAGTTGAGTAGTTGGGACAGAGGCTAGCTAAGGCCTGCAGCTCTAAAATAGGACTTACTGGTCTTTGACAGAAAAAGATAGCTAATCTAATTCCTTATCGTCTAAATCATCTCCACAATTGGTCTTGATTGAACACCTTCAGGAATGGGACATTCTTTCCCTCCTGAGGCAGACATTTTTCAGATAACTTTAATGCTTAGAAGGTTCTTCCCTAAATTGATGTAATCCACCTCCCTGCAACTTAGAATCATAAAGCATCACGAGGTCCTTCCTGTCGCAGAGAGAGCAGGAGGCTTGCCCGAAGTTTGCGCAGGAGCAGGCTGTGGAGCTGGGATGGCAGCTCCTTTCTCGTGTTCTCTACGTGAGACTACATGCAGGGACCTGGAGACTTTGCAGTTGGACTGCAGATTCCTTACATCAGACCCGAGCCTGGAAGCTGGTTCTGAGTCACTAAAACAAAAAAGTTCAATTGTGTCCAGTGTACTGTGTTTCCCAAGACCGAGAAATAGGTGACATATTTAAGAAAAACGTTTACCTTCCAGAACTATTTTAACTTTACAGTTTCAGTGCTCACAGGGGTAAAGCTTCTGTCATTGGTGAAGCTAACTTCACAAGAACAACTCATTTTAAAAATATAAAGTAAGAGACATTTTCTAAAAAGGATGCAGAGAGAGGACAGGTAAATCGAGTATTTAAGACCTGGGGCTTAGGGGTCAGGCAGACCTGGCGGGCAGTCCTGGCTCCCCCACAGAGCCAACATAAGACAACTCTGAGTAATCATCTTCTTTAAGCCTCAGATTGGCCGTCTGTACGTGGGGATGACAAGGGGACCGCACCACAGGACTATCGGGAAGGTATGACGGTGTTATGCATCTGCCCAACAAAATCCGCTGCTCTCCTCATTGCGAATGTGCAATGTGGCTTTTCCTCCCTTTCCTTCCTTCTACTTTCTTTCCCTTCCCCAACTTGGCACAAAAATTATTTTCGTTTCCTTGCCTCCAATTAGCTATTGATTAGAGTATCTGATTGGGAATGAGCACTTAATAAAAGTAAATAAGTTCTGACATTTTATTTTTACTCTTGAATAAAAATGCTCCCCGTCCTCCCGAAAATGAGCCGTCACATTTTATTTAACAGCAGAAAAGATTTGTACATTTGGCCCTGCAGGAGCTGAGGAATCTATTTTCATTATAACAAACATTGATTTTGCATTAAAAAGTCTCATTATTTGAGATAATGACTGCTGGGCTGCTTAGTTATTCTTTTGGTTCCTAAATCATTAAAACTCCAACATTTAAAGAGCAAGCGGGACGGCGGTGGCTCCCAAATTATCTGCAGTAAGTTGTTGCCTGCGTGCCCTGGTCACTTGGAAGATGCAGGCCTGACGGAGACAGGGAAATGCACACGGCTGCGTCTGGGGCTCTCTCAGTTCTGATGGCCAAACTCCACACTGCAAATCAGACTGAAAACTGTTCACAACATTAAAAAAAACCCCGCTGGTCTCCATATGCATGTCCAGTCAGTTCTTTGAACAAATACTAATTCGGAAGGAGCTGGAAAGAAGGGAGGAGCAGCACCCGCCCCAGGACCAGGAGTGGGGTAGCATTTTAGGGTGGCCCTGATGGTGGCAGAGGTACGTGGTCAGCCAACCCTCCACCACCAGCAGGATGAATTAATGCCTCCAGAAATATTCCATAGTAGATGGTTTTCCATGGTTACACTCTCTGATCCTGGGCATTGATGCCACATGAGACGCCCCGGCTGGACACCTCGTTGGCAAGCCGCGTGCGACACAACTGAGTTTTGCAGAATTGCAACCACACGCACCGATCTGGATAATGTATTCTTTCAGAAGCCCGGGCTGAGCTTTAAACAAAGCATAATCCTGCCTGCATATCAATTTCCCCAGGACTGCGAGGAGGGAAAGGGAAAAAAATCCCGGAACCACGGTGCTTTCAGCAGCAGCGTCTCTACTTAGGGCTTAGCAGTGGGGACGTCTGAGCAGTCTTCTCCGGCTCCATGTTCATTAACAGGCACACAGGGAAGGGAGGGGGGAAAGCTGGGGGACAAATCATAAAATATGAAAGGACTGCCCTGGAAATTGGCATCAATGTAATTTATTCAATCCAGACCTGAGCTCAACTATTTGAAAATAATTGAATAGTTGATACCCACTGCCACTTGCAAGTGACGAGAACATGGGCTGGGGGTGTGAGGAGGGAGGTGCTGGGAGAAATTTAGATTTTGAGAAGCCGGGATCTCAGCCCTGCCCCACCCCTCCCTGGGTCCTGGCCTAGCCACCAGTCCCACCTTCTTATCCCATCCCTGTCCACTCAGAGGCAGGTGTCTGTAGATTTTACCTCCTACCCTTTGGACTTGACATTGTATTGCCAGCATTTTCTCTTTACAAAAATTATTGGTTTCTTAATTATATAAGCAATACCCACAGTAAGACATTCAAACAATACAGAGACACACCACATAAAAAGGGAACATCACCCCTGGCAGACACCCACCCTCTAGGACTGACCCTACTAACAGTTTAAGGTTTGTCCTTCCTGATGTTTTGCTATGTCTGTAAGCACACACTACACATATGTACATTTCCAAACTTCTTTACAAAAAAATGCACGTGGATCCTGTTTCGCAACTTTCTCATTTCACAACGTTGTGGACATATTTTCATGTCGGTATACATAGAGACTTCTGCCTTTTTATCAGCTCCATCAGCTCGCTGCTTATTTTACTTATCCCTCCATTGCCAGGCAATTAGGGTATTTCCAATGTTTATCGCAAGGAGTGCTCGGTGCCACCGTGCCTGTACATTCGTGTGTCTGTGCCAATGTTTCTGTGGAACCGATTCCCAGAAGCGAGAGTGCAGGATCCTAGCACGTAACCTAGAAGCATTCCCCATATTGTCTCAGGCATCCCAATTATCACGTTTGATATCTGCACAACCACCTTTTAAAGCCGACTTGGCCAACTCGCATAGCAGAAAATAAAATCTATGTAAAGCCAGCCTGTCTGTAACTGCCTTCATGAAGAGACGGGGAAATAACTGGGTGAAGTCTGAGGGCCTCCTCCAGGGCATGGTCAGGAAAGAGATAGTAAAGCCAGGAGAGAGTTGAATTATGCCTGGAATTTGGAGCTTCCCAGGGGGCCTGGGAGGGATAGGAATGCATGGGAAGTTTATGGGAAGAGAGGAATGCCAACAACAAGGCCGAGAACTTGGGGTCCTGTTGCTTGCACATCATGGTTTGTACTGTGCTGCAATCGGTCGGGTGCTCACAGATGTTTCAGGATCAACTGATTGGTCTGCTGATTTCCCAGGTGTAAATATGCCTACCTTGGTGAGAGTTGGGCTGGGGACCCATAAATGCCCCAGATCGATCGTCCTGTGAACCACTGACGAAAGTCTGCTCCACCAACAGCCTTGGGCCGGTGGAGGCTTCCCAGAGCAGAGGTGTCTTGGAGTGAATCAATCACCGAGTGAGGGTGGGGCCTCCAGGGCCCAAGAGCGGGTTTGGAGGCCCCTTACAGTGTGGACTGAAAAACAGGACAATAAGCTCCCCCTAGGGAATCCATGGGGACACTTAGGGGGACTTCACGATGGGGAAAAATCTGGAGTTAATTTTTTTAGATGTGAAAAAGACCCCAGAAGGCTGGAGGACGAGGGGATTGCTGGTGCCTCGTTTTGGGTTACTTCCCACTACTTGCAATTTCAGCAAATGCCGAGTGAACACCTTTAGCATCCATTCCTCAAGGCCCACGTCACATGCTCCCTTTCTACAAGCCTTGGTCTCCTCCCCCAGAGCCCCACCACATTCTGTGTAAACAGCTTCCAAAGCACGAACCCCTTGTCCCCTAACAGGACAGAGAGCTCCCTGGAAGAGGAGACCGCACTTAACCATCTCCCTGTGCCCAGCACTGCATGTTAGTTCCCACAGAACCAGCTCTGAGTCACCATCTAAGAAACAGCATGCATTCTGAGCCCTGCTGCAGCCCCCGACATCTGTGATGCTCATCTGAAAGGCAAAAGAATTGTCCATACTATACAAGAGAAGAAACCAAGGTTCAGAAAAACTTGGCAGCTTGCTCGGTTTCCCAGTCAAGCTAGGGCTCAGGTCTTCGGATTGTCAGCCACATTCCTATTGTCAGGGGGAGGTGGGATATGCAAGATGATCAGCCCAGGTGCTCCCACCTGGGACCTCAGAATTCTAGGGATCTTCAGATTCATTCCAAGGAGATCTCACATTCATGTGCACACAAAGGGGAGAGGAGAGAACCCATGTCTCTTTGTGGTTTCTTGGTGTGTGTGTGTGTGTGCGCGCGCGCGCGCGCGTGCGCACACACGCACGTGCGTGAAAACAGGAAGCACTGGGGAGTCCTTCATTTTACAGATGAAGAAACTGAGACTCAGAACGGGACAAGGATGTGGCCCAAGTCGCCCAGTGAGTGTGAGGGCTTTGTACTGTGTCAGCCTAGCAAAGCTGGGACTGTTCTTCCCAGAATTCTCTTTCCCACATGGTTCTGCGTTAGGGGTGGCCACAGGAGAAATCTGCATGAGATCTGGAAGGTGGCAGTAAACAGCAGCCATGTTTGCAGTCAGGTCTGCACGGGATCGGGCAGTGGCCCTGCTCATGCATCTCTGGCCTACCTGATGGCTGACCTGTTGCCTTAAGCCAGCAGCCAGACTCCATATCCCCTGGATTTCCTTCTTCAGCTTCTCCGAACTCTGGGCCAGATGTGTGTGCAGCGTCCTGATGAAGCAGGCCAGCTCGGCAGATCACCCATATCATCGCCATATCATTGATACCATATCGTAGGTTCACTCATATCATCAGTTAGACAGTTAGAGGTGGCAGGAGACTAACAAGGTCCCAGTGAGAGACAGATGTGGGTCCCAGTGTGTCCTTGTCGGTCCAAAGTCATCCTTTCAGGCTCTACCCTGTCCTTATTCACCTCCTCTTCACGTCCACCCTCCCCTCCCAGCGAGCCCTACTGACTCCAGGCCGGGAAGCAGACACGTGGGTCCAGACTGACATCGCTGCCCACCAGACCCCAGGACCACAAGGGCCTCATTGCGGCACAAAGCTCTCAGAGTACTCCTTGCAGATCTGCTTCTCCAGGGGAACCCGAACTGACACAGCGAGCTGGCTGCAGAGCTGAGTGTGGGGCCCCTGCCCCTGCCCCTGCTCCTGGCTCCTTGCACCCTCAGGAGCCAGAGAGAGGAGGCCTGCGCCCCCAGCCTCACCCCTCCCCATGAGGTCCCTGCCTCCTTCCACACAACTAAGTCTCTCAGAGCTGTTTCCCCAGGACAGAGGCTGAGGGAGAGACTTGTGTCTCTCTCATCCCCAGATCATTAGCATTGTCCCTATCAGGCTCCAGGGACACCCCATCTTGCCTACTCGCCTCATATAGCCCCGGAGGACAGGCTCCTTTCCTTGCCTCTGCATCCCCCCACCAGGCCGGGGCGTTTGAAGGCTATTTATTTCTCCTGGTCCCCAAGCCCACAACCTTGGAGCTGCCTCGGATGCCTGCTGTCCCCAGGGCCCTATTAATCAGGCAGTAAAGATGTCACTCTACCAGCTTGGGCCATTGCCCAAACAAGCCCTGGGCTGGCCCTTCCTTGCCGTCACCGCCCCCTGCACACTGTGCTGGGACTTAAGCCTGCTCACCGCATCCAGGACCCTGACATCTGTGTCGGGACAGAATTTCTCCACACTGTGGCACTGAAGGGGGGATTTCAGAATCAGTTGTTCTTTCTTTTCCTCGCCAGTACCTGCTTCTTACGGAAGGTGCCAAGCAGCCCAGGAAACTCTCCTTTTTCAGAAACTGCTTCTGAGGAAAAAAGTGATAGTGAAGCTGTGGAACTAGATGGATCTGTATTGAAGTTTCTCTACTGCTACATATTAGCTGTGTGACCTTAGGAAAGTGACATAACCTCTCTGAGCCTTAAGGGCCTTACCATAAAATTAGGATATTAACCTCATAGGAATATTGCGAGGATTAAATAAGGTACTATATGTAAAGCACTTGGTTCGTACTCCAGCAATTACAATGTACTCTGTAAATGAAAGCTATTATTATTATTATTAATGTTGTTTTTATAATTATAGTCACTAAACTGTGTGCTCTATAAGGATTGGAACTATGTCAGATAAGTTCTCTCCACTGGCTAGAAGTACAGTGCACACACTGGCACATGACACCTATTTGTTGAATGAATCAATGAATGAATGAATGGATGAGTGTTTATTGGCTAGGCCCAGTGTCTGTCGTGGATAAAGTACCCAGGACTAAGGAACATTTAGAGATTCCGAGTAAGCTTCTATTAGAATCTCTCCTGTCAAATCTAACCACCTGCGTCTTCTTTAAAGTTTTTCAGCACTTCCCTACTGCCGGCCCACAGGCAGAGATGACACTGGAATACCCCCATGGGGTAAGGACTTCCTCACCTGCCAGGGAGCAGACACAAGCAACACCTAGCCTGTGGCACCCACCGTTAGAGGGCTCCAGCCAGAGCACGGCTCTCCCTCACAACAGAACACAAATAGGGTCTCACTCGATTGAAAGACAGACCCTATTCATATCCTCCACTTAACAGATGAGGAAACTGAGGCAAGGAATAATTTGTCCAGGGTCTCGAGACTATTAAGTGCTTGAAAGTACGGTTCACACTCACCTATTGCCTCTTATGTCCGTGATCCCAGATAGATCTCATACACTCTATATGGCAGCTATTAACATCTCATCTTCATATAAAGAAATGGAGGCTCAGACAGTGTGAGTAACTTGCCCAAAGCCACACAGCCAACACAAAGAACTTATATGAGCATTAGCTTCTAAAATTGGCACAAAGGCAAAAGTTGCGGAAGGGAAGGGAGCGGTCTTTCATTTTCTCAGGGTAGTTCTCCGTCCTTATTTAATTTCCTTCACAGCACAACCCTGGGAGTTGGTCACTCATGTCCCCGTTTTACAGAGGGGCCCCAAGGCTCCATGTGGGCAGTTTACACAGCAGCCCCCTCCACCCTCAAGCCCAAGGTCACCTGTGAGTGGCACAGCTGAGAGGCCAGCCCGGTCCTGCAAGCTCTGATAGGGAGGTCCCCTGTGTGGCCAGGGCTTGGCTCCTCCTCCATGCCATCGGGAGTGACAGTGTGTTCTGTCCACACAGCCTGAACCTCCGCCCCCTCGGCCCACGCTGCTGTGCTGGGTGTAGGCAGGGAGCGAGGCCAGGCTCTAATTTACACTTGTTTAACTACAGCTGCCGCCCTCCCGCCATGTGTCTACCCACCATTTATTGCGCTTTCCAAAGCCCTGCCCAGCACTCAGGGGCATTTCCTGCCTGCGCTAATGGAGAATAGACGCATTATATGTGAATAATGGATTATGATGATACAATTTGGGTCTCTTAGCTCTCACCGAGCCTAGGCTGGCCTTGCATTATTGATAACTTACACACACCTTCCCGAGCGTGTTTATGTAAATATTTAATAGGGAAAGCAAGTTAACCCATTGGTTTCAGCCATTTCCAGAGCATTGGCAGTAAAGGCTGTGAGGGGTGACAGGGAGACCCCCAGCAGGAGGAGATGACATGTCAGATCCCTTCGAAAAAGTCAGAAAGTTCCCAAGATGTTCATTTGGTCACAAGAAGTTTGTGGCCTCAAGGTTCACAGCTTCCCAAGAACCAGGAGAGAGGCGTAGGGTCTGCCTTGCCAGGGAGACCCACCTGGGGTCCAGAAAACAAGTGACTGGCTCAGGCAGAGCACGCTGAGGATGATGGGGCAGCAGGGGGGTGTGGGGGGCGTTCAGATTACAGGAACGCAGCAGTGTGGGTCTCCCCTGTAAATGAAGAGGCCAGTTGCTTCCCATTTGCATGCCTGGTTTCCTGCACTTCCACAGGGCTTCCGCGTTTCACACTCCATTTCCTATTGAAAGACAATGCTTAAGAGACTGCCTGGGTTTCAACCTAGGCCCCACCAGCACCAGCTGGATGGAGAGTTAGTTACTTAATCTCTCTGTGCTCATTGGATGGTGCAAGAATTCAGTGAGTCCACAGATCTGAAGTAGATTACAGGGTCCAGCACATGTTAAGGGTTCCATACCACCCGCTGATCACATAGCAGCAATTTTAAGATGCACAGGTTTTCACATGGGTCTTAAAATAAATGCCACGGTAATACATTAATTGGCAGTGATTCCTAGCAGTGTGGAAAATAGTATGTACCGTAGACGCATTGAAACATGGCTGTTATTTTGCTTATATTGTGTTTCTGGCAAGTAGACCATGCCTTCTCCTCTAGGAAGTCACGAGGGTGGGAATGTACCCCATCTGCTTAGGCTGAGAGTAGAGGCCCAGGCAGAATCAGCAGGCCTCAGTGGGCCTCGTCCCCACCCACCATTGGCACCGGCACCCTGGCCTCCTCTCGGGCTCATCTCCCCCACATGGACAGCCTTCTCTCCCCCAAGCACACTTCCTCGGGCTGCCAAGCCTCTGCACACGCTGGTTCCTCTACACGAGTGCCCCTTCCTTCCTGGAAACCACGACTGTCTCAGCATGTGGTTCTACCCCACCTCCTCCCTGGAGCCTTCCCTGCTTCTTGACTGAGCTCATCTTGAAGTTGAAATGGCCAGTTTGTTCTTCTGCCTGCCCACCAGACCCTCAGGTCCAAGGTCCCAGAGGCAGGGGCCATGACTGCCTGAGGCGTAACTGTGTGCCCAGGCCCTGGCGTGCAGGCCACTGGCACCTCCTGCAACAGGGCCCCAGGCTGGTGGTTTGGGAACACGGCACAGATAACGGTCTGTACGCTAGAGGGACAGGGCAGACAGAAAGACGAGAAATAAGAAGCTGGACTATGTAAGAAGATGGTAAACGCGGGGGAGGAGGGAAGGAGCAATAAGGAATGCCGGAAGGGAGTGTACTTTTAAATAGCTTGGTCAAAGTGAGCCTCGTCAACAAAGTGACATCCGAGCTGAGGAGAAGAGTGAACGAACGGCCAGTGCGAAGACCCTGCTGTGGGAGTGAGCCTGGAGTGTCCAAGGAAGTGAGGAGGTGAGTGTGGCTGGGACAGAGGGAGGAGGCGGGGCTTAGAGGGCCTGGTGGCCTTAGTAAAGACCTTGCCTCTGGCTATAGGGAGACAGGGAGCTACTGGAGGATTATGGGCAGAGGAATGACTGAATCTTTGTTTTTGTTTTTGTTTTCAATTTTCCCCATTTTATTTTTTTGTAGTTTCTTACTTCATTTATTTTCCTTTTTTAATTATATTTTATTGATTATGCTATTACAGTTGTCTTAATTTTTCCCTCTCTGCCCCTCACCACCCAGCACCCCTACTCCCTCAGGCAATCCCCCCACCATTGTTCATGTCCATGGGTCATGTGAATGAACTCTGTGGTTACTCAGTTTCCTACACTGCACTTTACATCCCCGTGGCTATTCTGTAACTGCCTATTTGTACTTCCTAATCCCCTCACCTCTTCACCCACTCCCCCTCACCCCTCTTCCCATCTGGCAACCATCAAAACGCTCTCAGTTTCCATGATTCTGTCTCCTTTCTTCTTGTTTGCTTAGTTTGTTTTTTAGATTCAATTGTCGATAGACATGTGTTTGTTGCCATTTTACTGTTCACAGCTGGCACAGAGCCACGGATCCAGCAGGCAGGAGCCACACCTGAGACTCCATCAACCTGGCTAACAGGGTTTGCCCCACCCCGGAGTTCCCCTGAGCCTCTGTACCATCCAAGTTGTTAACCATGACTTTTCCATATGAATGGCTGGTCTTGGCTCATGTTTCACAACTGCCTAAATCCTACCAAACAAGCAACAGCCAGCCTCAGTGAGTCCCCAGTCCTTGTACCTCTTGATAAGTGACCACAGGCCTGGCACTAGCAGCAGCCAGCCTAGGTTCACAGCTTGGCTTTGCCTGGGAATCTCCGAGCCCAGCACAAGCAGCAGCCACCTGCAGATTGCTTTATAGCTCATGCAGCGTGGCCCCAGGCAGAACACAGGTCACGGCTGACCTAGGTCTGTGCCACCCAGGAAACCCCAGAGCTTGTACACCCAGTGGGCAGCTACAGACCACATCAGAGCACCACCACCCTGCCTCTGCACAGCTGATCCTCCATGGAGGGCAGACATTGGTGGTCAGTGGTCACAGCCAGTCCTTGCAGCTGACTGGCCTGGGTAAATCCCTCCCATTGAACTTCCAACAGCAACCAAGGCTCAATTGCAAGAGGATCATGTACTCAGCCCACTCAAAAGCCACACCTCGAGTACACAGCGTGGGTGACAGGGGAGGCTGTGCCACTGTCCCTGCAGGATACGTACAACCATAGGCCATGCTACCAAGACAGAGAGTCATAGCAGCTCTACCCAATACATAGAAACAAACACAGGGAGGCTGTCAAAATGAGGAGACAAAGAAACATGGCCCAAATGAAAGAACAGATCAAAACTCCAGGAAAAGAACTGACTTTGTTTTAAAAGGATCATTCTGGCTGCTGTGCGGAGTCCAGAGCACAGGGGGGCAGGTGCTCGAGCAGGGATGCCAATTAGGAGGCTGCTGCAAGAATCCAGGAAAGGTAAGGTAGTTTGTCCTAGGGCAGGAGCAGACAGAGTGATGAGATACGGCCAGGCGGTCAGGTTCTATCAGAAGGGGAAGGTGGGGCTGACCGGAATTGCAGATGGTTTACGTATCCGATGTGAAAGAAAGAGCAGAATTGAGGACTACAAGGTACCATCACTGGCTAGAGGGATGGAATGGCATGAACAGAGGCGGGGAAGTCTGTGGGGGGATGGGCTTGTGGAAGGAAGGCCAGGAATTGTGTGGGGTGTGGTAGTAGACACTTTAGATTTGATATGTCTGTAAGATATCCGAGGGGAGGGTTTGAATGGGCAACTGGACATAGGGTCCAGCTTTTAAGTGAGAGGTCTAGGCTGGAGTTGTAAGTGTGGGGTCATCAGCATACCGACAGGCGAGAACACAGGGAGAGAGCGTAAAGGAAAAAGGAGACTCCGAGGCCCAGACCGCAGCGCACTGCAGTGAGTGGGGGTCAGAAGGAGGGAGAGCCAGCAATGGAGGCAGAGAAGTGCCTGTGAGGTGGAAGCAGAATCCAGTTGTTGAACCGTCAGTTGTAATAAACAATGATAAGTTATCATAAATAATTACCATTAATTGAGCACTTACTCTGTGTTAAACCCTTCACATCATGTTTCTCTCTTGGTCCTGAGATTTAGGAACGCTCATTCCCATCTTGCAGATAAGCAAACTGAGGCTCAGAAAGGTTAAGCTGACCAACGTTTCTCAGACTAAACTGTAAAGCAGCAAGGAGCCCACACTTTGGCTCGGCTGCACTAACACTCATTGACCATCTACTAAGGGCTAGGCACTCTTTTATAAACAGTATTTTATTTAACACTCTCCATACCCTTGTGTGGCAAGAAGATGTTATTCCCATTCACTTTATAGACTGGAAACTGAAGCTCAGAGTCTCACTCAGTGCGCTACCCAAAGTTACCCAAGTTGGAAATGCCCGCAGGGATTCGAATCCTGGACTCCTATCTTCCTTTAGGCACCTGGGGTTCTCCCATGTCTGCATTTGGGGAAGGGAACAGGGCTGATGGGTTAACTATAGCTCCTCAGCTCGAAGTCCTAGGCCTCTTCCAGGGACCAAATGTCCAGCTGGTGCCACCATCCCCTCTGCTGACTCCAAGGCTGGAAACAGGGAGGGAGGGGTCTCCGCTACCAAAGCCCGGGCTGGGCACTCCCAGGGAGTCCCCTTCTTCCCGCCTGGCCAGCATCTGCCCTCTGCCAGCCCCTGCCTGGCTGCCAGATGTGCCAGCTGTGGCTCCTCTCCACAGAGAGCCTCACTTATTAATTAACATGGATGCCAAGGGGGCAACTTCTCAGGCCCAGCCTCAGAGCAGATCTTGGCACATTTTTTAGACTTTGTTTAATAATTTATCATCTTTTAATCATAGAAATAATTAGCACAAGAGCGATAATCTGTACTCTGCCGAGAGCAGACTGGCGGAGGAGTGTTCAGACAGTGCCAGAGCCCAGAGAGCCGAGCTTTGGCAGAGGAGAGAGGAATGGGCTGGCTCAGGGCACGCTGTCCACTCCAGAACTGAGGGGCTCCAGGGCTCTGGAAGTCAGGGTAACAGAGACACTGCCTGGTTTTGAGAGGGACTTGAGGACTCACTTGGCTTTCCTAGGAACTGAGGTTCCTGCTCCTGTCTGACCTGACGCAATGGCTAACCTTCTGGGACATTCCTTCTCTTCTCTGGATCTTAATTTTCCCATCTGTAAAATGGGAGTTAGATTAGATGATCCTCAAGGGCCCTTTTGTTCAAGATGCCATCATCCAATGAGGCAGCCAATGTAGAAGCAGTTATGAAAGTGAACTGGAGAGCCCAAGAGGGTCAGGAAGCCTTCCAGGGCCCCCTTCTCCTCCCCACCTCCGATACAGGTGTGCTCTCTCCCTTCCCTATGTCCCCAGCTGTGAGGCAAGACAGTGCTGCTAAGCATGGGCTGTGTAGACCGGAACAAGCCCTGCCCCTCTCTGAGTTTCCCCATCGGAAAAGTGGGAGGGGTCATTCATCCTGAAGTCTTCCCCAGAAGATCCCACAGAGGGCAGGACAGGGACTTTGGAAATATTGACCCCATTCTGTCCTGAACTGAATGGCCACTCCCTGCTCAGACTGCCGGTCCAGACACCAGGCATGGATGTCCTCGTCCTGGGCACTTCATACCCCTGGGAGTAAATGACCACGCTGAATGTTTTGCCAGTTCTGGGGACCTGTCTAGAGGTGGCTAGACCTGTGCAGACAGACACACCCTCCCCCAGGGGGACAGCAGAGTCCGATGGCTCTGGAAAAGACCTCAGCAGATCAGAAGGCAGCTCTGCCTCTTCTCATAGGGCTGTGCCCACGCTGCTTTGCCTCCAGGTACTTCAGTCTCTGCATTTGTAAATGGGGTACCCATCTGAGAGGGGGCCCAGAAGCGGATCCTGAGACAGGAGTTCAAGAGTGAGTCATTTATTCGGGAAGACATCCAGAAGCTCCAGGAGGGAATGGAGAGGTCAGGCAGGAAAGGAAAGGAGGCCAACCAAGGGTGGGTCAAGGAGCAGGTGACCACTGTGGACACCTGGGCCTCAGTCCTGCTGGGGACATCTTGGGGTTGGCAAACTGCAGCCCATGGGCTGAGTCCCGCCTGCCTCCTGTTTTTGTAAACACAGTTTCCACAGAGTCCACACGGCCAAGCTCTTTCACTTACGTGTTGTCTGTGACCACTTTTTTGCCACAACAGAATTGAATAGTTGCAGCCGAGACCATGTGGCTCTCAAAGCCTAAAATAGTTACTATCTGGCCCTTTTGCAGAAAACACTTGTGGCCCCTGGTCCAGAACATGGTGCAGAACTCACCTCAAAGCTGTCTCCTCGAAGGAGAGGAAGCTGGGCTGTTCGTGCACAAACTCCAGTCTGTCGCTGGCTCCCAGGGGCCCTAAAACTACCACCATAACACGCTCAGCCAGGTCCGGGAGCCCCCCTCCTGCACACTCCTGCACACTCCTGCAGCCAGGGGGAGCCCCCAGGAACAGGAAGAGTCCGGGCTGCAGAGAGACGGGGCCAGGGCTTCTAGGGCATCTGCCCCAATATCTCACTAAGCCACGATGAGGACTAGACAAGATCACACGTGGAGCACCAGGAACAGGGAGCGCCCTAAGGTTAGGCAACTTTGACCATCACTACCTGCCCCTAACCAGAGTCACCCCTGGCTCATTCCAAAATGAGCAGCCTCTGTCTCCTCACCGGGCTTCTGCCTATCTGTCTTTCTCAGGCACCACTAATTTCTGAGCCCACTTGGGTAAAGAGTTCCTCTCCAGACCCAGTTCTGCCTATCTGACCCTGCCCTGCCCTGATCCGGAAAACCCCGCCCATTCTGCCTTTTCCAAGGCCCCTTGCCTCCTGCCTCTCCAGACCCTGTAAGCCAGGGCTGTCAAATTCATTTTCACCAGGGGCCACATGAGCCTCACAGTTGCCTTCAAAGGGCCGAATGTAATTTTAGGACTGTATAAATGTAACTACTTCTTAACTAGGGGCAGGGCGCTGCCACCGGGTAGAAACAAGGTGCCGGCTGGATAAATCAAGGTGGAAGGCCGAATTCAGCCCGCAGGCCTTATGTCTGCCACCTGTGCTTAAGCCATGGACTCAGGCTCTATCCTCAGGCCTGATTTTTGGATGTGTCCTGGGGGGACTCCCCTCTCCCCAGTTAGTTCCACACCCTAGATGCCTAGAGGCTTCTGGTCCTCACTGCCCTTGTTCTCCTAGGCCCTCCCAAGGCTGTCAGTTCCAGCTGGACCCCCTCCTTCCTGGGGAGTATTCTGGGAGTTGGCTCTGGGCTCCTTTTTGAGAAGGACATGAGAGAGTGAGTTTGGTTAGTGAGCAGTCAAAATGATCAGGGCTCAGTCTGCTCAATCCAAGACCAGGTTCAGGGCCCAGCTGGGTGGAGGCCAGAGTCAGAACTCAGTCTGGGCTCAGTCAGGATTTAGTCTACATCTGGAGTCAAAGAAAAGCCTGGGATCAGGATCAGGACCACTCAGGGCCAAGACCCAGGGGTCAGGCTAGCCATGGAGCCCAGTACATCCAGGTGGTTTACCTATCAATCTAGCCCAGGCCGCAGTACCTGCCCCTTGGCTCAGCATCCGGGCTGCCTCCGGGAGCCTCCAACCCGTCTCTCTCCACTGGGACGCCTACATTCCCATTTATGGGTACACCCTCCTGGCCAGGCAGCAAGGATCCCCAGGTCCATCTGTCTGCTGAGCTGTCGTGGGAACCAAGCTCGGCAAATGGGCCCGAGCCTGTCTCCCTCCGGAGCCTGCCTCCAGACTGTTGGCGTTCGCGGCTCTGCCACGCAGCCTCCGAGCTGGGCTCGCACTGCCGAGTCCAAACGCCGTCCACTGCTCAGTTCCAGCCAACCACCAAGCACTCCCCAGATGGGCAGGGACCACACTGTGCCTGCCTGCCTCCTGCCTCAGGCACTGCTCACTCCCTGCCAGGGGCCCACGGGAAGGCCCACTGCCCAGGCTCACAGGCCTGGGGGCCAGGCAGGGCAGGGGAAGGGCAGGGCCCCTGGCATCATCTATCCAGTGATTCCCTCCAGCCCTACCCCTGGTCCCGGTGAGACCTGGCCTGTCTCCCACCAGGTACCTGTTAGCCTCGGTCCGCTGACCTAAGAACTACCAGAGGACATTGAGGACCCAAGGTGAGTCATGGTCAGTGTGTTCCCGGGGAGCACAGAGGTCTGAGAAGCTCCAGGCAGCACAGAGTTTCAGAATTGGGCAGCCCTGGGCTTCAGTCTCAACAGTGACTCTTTGGGTTGCGTGAACTGATAAAAATCAATCTGTGCGTCAACTTCCTCATTTATAAATGGGCAAAAAAAGGTTACTTTACAGGCTGTAGTGACAGTTTATTTTTTTAAGGTTTTATTTATTTATTTTTAGAGAAAAGGGAAGGAGAAAGAGAGGGAGAGAAACATCAATGTGTGGTTGCCTCTCATGCACCCCCTACAGGGGACCTGGCCTGCAACCCCATCATGTGCCCTGACTGGGAATCGAACCCGCCACCCTTTGGTTCGCAGGCCAGCAGTCAATCCACTGAGCCGCACCAGCCAGGGCTGGTGGTAGTGACAGTTTAATAAATTAAAAGATATAAAACCCCAGGCATAGGAAAGGAGCTTGTAGTGACATCTGTCATATTTGTCTGCTGGCACCCCTGGCCCTCTCCTTCTAGTCACAGCACCCCACTTCTGTGCTGAACTGGCCCTTCTCCACCACACATGGTTCTGGTGGGGCAGCCGATCCCAGGGTCTGGCCCCCACGGTCAGAGAGTGAGCACCGGCTGCCTCACAGGTGGAGGCAGAGCAGAGAGCGGGGCTCACATCAACAACCGAATGGCAATCCCATTGACTTTGTCTGGAACCCCTAGAACTCCTGTGGCCACCCCCACTCTGGACCGCCCAGTCCCTGAGCCCATAAATTCCTTCTAGCTGACGCTGTTGGACTCAGGCTTCTGCTTGTGGCAACCAAGTTCAGAAACAGAGAGTAAGTACATGTCATGGCCAGCAGCCTTGATCGGAAGCCAGACTACTAGAGTTCAAGTCCCAGCTCTGCCGCTCATTTGCCATGTCGCCTCAGGTGAGGTTATTGTCCCAACTCATCTGTCAAGTTTCCTCATCTGTACAACGGGGCTGGTACTGGTACCCCCCTTCCAGAGGTGGGATGAGAGTCCAATTAATGAATTTATATAAAACACTCAGAAGACTTCCTGGCACATAGTAAACACTGCGTAAGTATTTGCTAGTACGTTATTATTTAAGTCCTACTTCCTGACTCAGCTCCTGCCTTCTGCAGTGTGGGAGCCATCTCTTTTCCTTCTCTCTTCTTCACCCCTGCCAATCACTTTTCAAGTAAATATTACCTCCTAAATAGCCCTCACCACCTCCACCACCTTCTCTGTCATCCAAGCGACTCTCATCGCTTTTGGATACTTGTTTACCCACTGGTCTCCAGGCTAGACCCCTTTCCAATTCTGATTTCTGTACAGTACCCAGAGTGATCTTTTCAAAAGACAAGCCTTGTTTCTCTCCACCTCTTGGCCCTGATCTCTCCCATGTTGACTTTATCCTGGGCTCAAGTTGATGGTAAAACAGCTGCCACAGCTCCGAGCCTCATCTCCTCTGCCTTTGTGTCCAGTTGTCTCTTACCCAGGATTCCCTGTAAAGTCCCACAGCATCTCAATAGCTCAGTCTGACCTATCCTGAAACCAGCTGTTATGGTCAGAGGGATACGGTATCATGAGAGGCTTCACATGGGTTGTGTACTGCTCCTAGAACTGAGGAAGAGACCCTCAGTTAAACATGTGGGCTAAAAAATTGAGGAGCGGTGGATCTCCGAATACCTGTCTCTTCAAAGAGAACCAAACCAAAGGCTGCTGTACCCCCCAGACCACATGGTGTCCATGAGCCTCTGCGGCATAACCTGTTATTGTGATCAGATGTTAACCACAAGGCTGGCAATTCGAGTCCATGCTGGGATCCTTCTTGCATTCTTAGAAAACAGACAGCATCCACTACAGTCACCAGTACAAACATCAGCCGCCGTGTATCAGTATTTCCTGGAGTGTGTTCAGTTGAAACTAACCTCTCAAAATCCTCCGGGATAAGGGCGAGGTGAGAAAAAGATATTCATGGGTAAGTAAGTTTGGGAAAAATTGAATTCTAGCCCGCTGCCCTTAGAGACGCACTGTGCACATTAGCATATTAAGGGCATTGAAACCTCCTACAGCCAAGAGACCTGCCGGGCTTTCTTTAACCCAGTGTTCCCTAAGTACATTTGAGAGTACACCTCTTTCCCCCACGTTATGCTGTGAAACTCCCTCTCAAAACCCTCACTACATTCACTTTGTTTGTCTGCTTCTAGGGTTTTTCTCTCCTCCCTCCCTTTCACCTGTGGTTTTCTGCAGGTCTGTGTGCTTTGGATTCTAGAAGCTACTCTCTATCTCTTCTTTCTGCTTCTCAGTCCTCTGTAGGCTGGATAAACAATAATAGAGATCCTCAAAACAGAGAGAAAAAGGAGTTCTGAGCGAGATTCTGTTGCATCTTCTCATGAGTGTGTGATTCTAGGATCTCAGCTCCTGACCCTTGGCCATGTTCAGGGAAGGTGGGCCTGTTTGAGAGCGGAGTTCTAGATATGAGACCGCTATTCCGCACTGACCCCTCTTTGCAATCCAGTGCTCTGGGCCAGGAGACAGGAAAGTGCGGCAGGGCAAGGAGGCAGCAGGGCTCTCCTGAATCCCTGGAGGTAGTTCCTGTCAGGTAACACCTAGACAGCAGCCGCAATAGCCCCAGAACACCCAGGCAGGCTCAACTCTAAATGTTCAAGATGCATTTCAACAAGACAGCCCTCAGTCAGGCTCAGGAGAGATTTATCTGGAAAGGGGACAGAGCAGCCACCACCAGGAATGATTGTAAAACAGAGTCCAATCCAAGAGTGATTCTGTAGGCGTGTGTGTGTATGTGTGTGTGTAAGTGTGCATGCAAGTATATGCCTGTAGGGAAGGGTGCCTTTGGAGGAACATATGGACACAGACACGGAGGGCCACGTGTATGTGTGAGAGAAAGGCAGAGAGAGAACCAACCCAATTTGGCTAGAGGAAGGGCAGGTTCTCAGATAAACATGAGACGTGAGCTCCAGTGACAATATTTCCTGACTCCTTAATCGGGAGTCGTGGATGGCTCTGTGGTGTGATGTGTGGGTTTCTTCTGCTCCGTCTCACGAACCTCTGCATGAGCTGATATGTACTCTGACCCATGGACTGGCCTGTGGGCTCATTTGTGGTCTGCCAATGCGGTCTGTTGCAGCTCCGCAAGGAGACCGAACGTCCAGAGTCAGACCAGGCACAGCACGCGCGTGCTGCCTGAGCTGGGATGCATGGGGCCCTCTGCAGTCTGTCCAGGCCCCCTTTCACAAGAGAGGCGTTGGCGGCCCCTGTGAGTTATGACTTTTATTATGCAGAAAACAGGCACATTAACTTCAGGTCCTTTGAAAAATGTGGTCCTGTAATCAGAGGCTGTGTCTGTCCTGATGCACAGTGGCACCGGGCCAGAGAAGTGCAGAGATGAAATAAACATTTAGAAAGACAACTGCATTTGCAGATCTAAGAATTGAGTTATATTCATTTCTGACAGCTTCCTGAATCACAGCCCATGTCTCCGCCCGGCAAAACTGGGACCTGGCCCTTTAACTAGACTCCATTTCACATAATTAAAGACTCACAAAATTAAATGGCCTGCATGGAAAGTGGCTTTCAGTGGACTAAATGCCGGGAGCAATCTCCTCACCAGAGTGGAGAGGTGACACTAGCTTGCAGATCAATATCATCTCTGTTATTAATATCAAAAGCACATTACTCTGTTTTTGCCTGGCTCCCCTCCAAGCCTCCGGCCCCGCCACAGAGCAGCCATTTGCTCGGGCCATAATTTACTTTGGTGAGTTTTTAAGGTATTGTTTTGTCAGGACCAATCACCGTGACGTTATAAATGGCTGGGAGGACTTGCACTCCCCCTCAGTGGCATATGCAGTGAAATTAATTTTTAAAAGTTTCACGTCAATTACTCCTGTCCTTGAGTTATGCAAGGGGACAAAGGAGCAGAGACGTAAGGACGTGAGTGATCTCAAACAGATGAGGTAACGACACACAGAAGCCGGGGCTGCAGACCAGAGCAGACATTACACTATCTTTAATTGATGCATTGAATTAAACAATCCTAAAGCCAAATAAATATTGACCACTTAGCAAAAGAACCATTGATTTTTATGATGGACAACAAGGCCATCCTCCACTTGGCTGGTGGGGGGTTTCAAGCGGGGGTCTCGTCGGTTCCAGGACAGCCACTTGCGTGGACGACACTGAGAGAGGCCATGGCTCTTTGATCGACTTGGCAAAGTGGATGTAAATGATTTCCCTGTTTTTCCTCTGTCTGGCTAGTTCTTTCATGCTGGTCCAACCATGTTTTCCTCCTTTTGCTTGTGCTTAAGGAGAGCCCAGGCTGGGCCCTGCCTCCCACTGCTTCAATGTTGCCTCCAGGACAGAGGCAACAGGCACCCTTTCCCCCGAGAGCTTCTCATGTCCTATCCCTGCCCCAGTGAGCTGTCCCAGAGCCCAAAGATGTAGCTCAGCCACAGATGTTTAGGGCAGTGAAGATGGTCTGTACAGTACTCTCATGATGGATATATATCATTATACATTTGTCCAAACTCATAAAATGTGCAACACCAAGAGTGACCCCAATGTCAGCTATGGACTTTGGGTGACAATATGTCAGTGCAGGTTCATCATCAGCTGTAGCAAACGTACCTCTCTCATGGGGGATGTTGATAATGGAGAAGGCTGTGCTGTGTAGGGGCAAGGTTGTCTGGGAAATCTCTGTACCTTCCTCTTAATTTTGCTGGGAACCTAAAACTACTTTAAAAAATAAAGTCTTAAGAAAAAGTGGCTCACCTTCAGTCCTAAGCACGAAAAGCATCTCTCACCTCCCGCTCTGCCTGAACATCAGGGCAAGGAGGAAGACACAGGAAGACAGACACAAGAAGATCTGTGTTTGGAGAAAAGAAGGAATCTCCAGCTCTGGAAGCCCCCAGAGTGTGTCCGGTGCTGTATCAGATGCTACACAGACATTGCCTTCATTTATTCTCAATCACTTGAAAGGTGGGTGTTTCAGGGTCAGACCCAAAGATGGACATTGACTTTAGGAGTGGATGTCTAAAGCCTGTGGGCCTTAGAGTAAGACTCTCTCAATCTCATCATCCCCAGCTGCTTGTGGCTTTCAACCCAAAACTTCCACGCTTCTCCCACTATAATTCAGGCTCCATGGAGGCAGGGACTTGTCTGTCTTTTTCTGATGTAACCCCAGAGCCTGGCACAGTACTTGCACATGGTAAGTGCAGGTGACTACTTGTGGAATGAATGAGTATTACAAGAGAGGCAGGCAGTGGGAGGTCAAATTCAACATCATCATTTGAGAGGGGTGGGTCACCATTTGGAACCCAATCACACAGAGCCACCTGCCAGGCTGCCCTCTACCTGGAGGGGTAAATCAAGAAACAAGCCGTGTAGCAGCTGTGCTCATTCCACGCAGGCTCTTTGGCTCTCTGCACTGGAGTTAAGGACTAGAGACTCTGGTCTGACATGTATTATGATCCCCATTTCACAGATGAGAAAAGTGAAGCTCAAAGAACCTAAGTAAGTTGTTCTTAGCATCTTCACCCAATAGTCTCAGGACAACTGCATATTTCAGTTATCCGGTTGTTACCCCATATCTCAAAGCTGGGCTTCGCAGTGACCAAGTATGCACATCTTGGGACACGGTTTTTAGCATTTACCCAGAGGCTCCAGGCTTTGCACACACACGTAGCCCAATCTGTGCCATGCCCCCAGGGCTGCCCCCTGCAGGCAATTCTTGGAGACTCTAGTGTGTAGGCAGCTCAGTGCCCAGGGTGATCTGAGGGTGAGCTAGGTGCCCTCTGCAGCAAAATTCATAAGCCACAGTCAAGGCTTGTACTCTGTGCATGGTCGGGGTAGGGGCAGTTAAGTTATAGAGGGAGTTCTGGCCTGGGAGTGTCCGAGGCTCACCCATTTGCCCATCAACAAGCGTTTGAAGCCTGCTCTGTGGCAGGTGGGGCCAGGCTGGGGATGCCTCAGCAACTGAGGCTCCTGTCTCTCTTCCAGCTCATAGTTGGTGGAGAGTGAGACACTGCATTGTTTCAAATTCTTTCGTTTTTATTTGCATAAATCTCAAACGAGGAAGACAGATTTTAAATGTGTTCCTAGCTTAAGAAGAAAATGCACAGTTCGTCTATACCAGTAGGTTAATTAGAACCAAATCAGTCAGCCTTCGCAGCATCCAGTGACAAACACAGGTTAACAACTGTGAGCTAGCTGATGACTTACGGGATATATTCTAACAAAAGAGTTCTTTCAAGCACAAGTATTTATTTATAAGAAGTATCTTAACAAATGTGTTCTTCCTTAACAAGCATTCAGAGTCTCAAGGTAACAAGGGAACAGACCTTGAGAGATAGCTCTTCACGTTTTGACGATCACAGACTATTTCTGCTTTTAGTAAATGCTCAGAAACTTGACCTCCAAAGGTCAAAATTCCTAGTAAGTATAGATTGAGTGTAAATATTATGGTAAACAGTGTGTTTCCATACTTCTAATCTTATTACCTATTTAAACAAAGGATGCTTGCTCACCTAGCACTTTGTCAAGGACTTGAGGGCTCGAAGAATTCTTGTCGACCAGAAATCAGTTGTCAGGCACCCACACTGGGCCAGGCTCTGTGCGAAGAACTAAGACAGCCACAGTCCTGGTGTCTGAGGAGCTCCTTGTCCAGTGGAGAGAGGCACACGGAAACAGACACCATGGTGTCTGGAACTGGGTAATGGCAATGAGAACATGAATTTACCCTGCCTGGAGGGAGTTGGGGTGGGGGGGGGGGGTGTCCCAGGAGGGCGTACAAGAATGAGTCCTAAAGAGTAAACCAACCACTCTAAGAAGTAAAGACAGAGGATTTGCAGATGCAAAGACCTAGAGGCAGACAGAATACAGTCTAACTGGAGAAGAGCCTGGTGTGGGTTAGGATCTGTGGCTGTCTGGGTAATCTACTCTCTGTTCCCAACACAGAAGGCAGATCTCTACAAATGTCAATCGGGTCATGTCCCTCCCCTGATTCATTCCGCCAAGACCTTCTTGCTGCATTTACAGGGTCAAATCTAAAGTCTGACCAAGGCCCATGAGCCTCCATGTGGTCCGACTCCTGCCCAGTCCTCCCCCAGCTCCCTACTACTCTGGCCCTCACTCTCTAAGCCCCAGCCTCATTCCTTCAGTTGGTGGAGCTCATTCTCCCCTTGAGACCACTGCACTTCTTGCTCCCTTGGCACAGGATATTCTTCCTTCAGTCAGCCCCTTCTCATTAAAATGTGGCTCAGATGGTCCCCTTTTGGGGGCAGGTTTCCCTATATGCCAACCAAAGCAGCATGCGCACACACGCCCTCATTCACTCCCTATCACACCAGCTTGCTTTGCTGACACCAAAGCACATCACTCTCTAAAATCATCTTGTTTACCCATTTGTTCATGGTTACCTCCATGAGGACAACGGCCTGTCTGCTGTATTCATCCCCTAGAATAATACCCAGAATATACTAGGCACTCAAAAAATATTTCTTGAATGAGTGAATAAATAACCAAAGAGCCTGGAGAAGTCTTTGGGCTTCAGATCTTGGAACATTTGAGAGGCAAGGAAAGCAGAAAAGCAGACTCCTTCATTTGCCATACCTTGGCAGTGGGGAGGCAGTGAGAAATCCCTAAAAGATGGATGGAGAGACAGAGCAAGTTTGAGAGCACTGGATCAAATCCAAGTGGGGCCCAATTTATCCACCACAGGCTAGCAGCAGGCAGCTCTCCACTTCCCCGGTGCTCAAAGGAGGTAAACGTGCCAGGCCCCAGAAGAGAGAAGAGGGAGTATGGATGGAGCTGATGAGGACTTTGGGGAACAGCAGGCACACAGCCTACCTGTCCCTCCCCTACCTGGAACATCTCTGCAACTCAGGGACAGAGTTAGGAATGAGGCCAGAGAATCCAAGAATGCCTCTGGCCAGGCTGAAATATTCACATCCTTCAACCAGCCTTGTCCTTTCTTTCCTCCATGCTGTTCCCTCCTCCTGGAAGACGATTCCCCATTGTTTACCTGGCAAATCCCTACTCATCCTCTGAATGTCAGCTTACGAATCACCTCTCTAAGAAGACCTCCCAACATCTCTGCCCCCTGCCAGGCTGGGCTTGGAGATCTTGTCTCATGAGAACAATTATCACCCTGTATGATAATTGCCCACCTCTGGAGTCACATGCACCCTGGCTTGAGTTTCAGCTCAGCTCTTGGCTACTCAACCTCTTTGAGTCTCAGTCTCCAGCATCTATAAAATGAAGCAAATAATATAGATCCTGCAAGTATGTTGGAAAGATTATTTGGCATAGTATTGGGAGCTGGTGAGTAATAGGTATTTAATAATGACAAAAAAGAAAAATTTCTGAATCTACCCCAAATGCCTAACAGGTGGGCATCTGGGCTGTGGTTAAACACACACACACACACACACACACACACACACACAACACTGAACTTGGAATTCAAAGCCTGGCTCTGCCACTAGAGTGTGATTTGAGTAGGTGTCAAATTCCCTCTTAGCTTCCAAGTCCTCCTCTGCAAGATGGAATACCTAATACCTTCCTCATGGAATTGTTGTTGTGAGGATTAAATTGATTCAGTCATTTTTCTGGTATGTAAATAGCCCCTATTAGTGTCTACCACTGGGCTCAGTACTAGGGTTGGCCAAAAGGTAAACAAAGTCTGATCCTTGTCCTTACAGTGGGGCAAGGGGAGCATTAGACCAGTCATGACAACAGAATGGTTAGTGCATGCTTGCATTCAGCAGTATTTATTGACTACCTACTATATGCCAAGCTGGGAGCAAAAGAGATAAGGCTACTGCCCTGATAGTATTAAAAATAATAGCTAAGGGAAGCTTCTAGTCAGGATAGAGGCACAGGTAGACATGCTTTGCCTCCCTGTGCAACCATAAGAAGGATCACAACTCACCTCAAAACAAAAAACACCCAGAACTGCCAGAAAATTGAACTGTATGGAAATCCAACAACCAAGCATCTAAAGAAGCCATACTCATCCAGACAGGTAGGAGGGGCCGAGAGGGGGAGCCGGGGTGGAGAAGACGCAGTGTGCTAGTGAGGTGGCAACGGTCGGTCAGCAGAACAGGTGGTCCCACATTCACATGTGGTGAATAAAAATCAGGAAGGATACCTGGGGAGCAAGCAATCCTAGCCCCAGGCCAGACCACGTAGCCCAGGATTCCAGCACCAGGAAAATAAAGCCTTGTAACTTCTGACTGTAAAAACTAGTGGGGTTGGGGTGGTGGAATAAACTGCCAGCTTCTCAGGAGAGTCCAATTAAAGGGCCCACATGGTTCTAAAATGTACACAAACCCACCTACTCTGGAAATCACCACCAAAACAACAGCTAGAGGTGCACTAGTTGCATACAGGAAGTGGGTAAAGTGACTAGAAGTGGGGAGAGTGCCGAGCAAGCCTCCAGCAACTAGGCAGCAGCACTGTCCCCTCCTCACCCCGTCCCCCACATACAGATCCACAAAGCAGTGAAGTGGATTGCCCTGCTCTGGTGAATACCTAAGGCTCTGCCCCATGTAACTTAACAGGCACGCTAAGACAGGGAATCAAAGCAGCTCTACCTGATACACAGGAACAAACACAGGGAGGCTGCCAAATTGAGGAGACAAAGAAAATATGGCCCAAATGAAAGAACAGAACAAAATCCCGGAGAAAGAAGTAAGTGAAATGGAGATAGCTAACAAACCTATCAGATGCAGAGTTCAAAACACTAGTGATAAGGACGCTCAGAGAACTCAATGAGCATGGCAAAAGCATAAGGAAAGAAATGAAGGCTACACTAAGTGAAATAAAGAAAAATCCACAGGGAACCAACAGTGAAGGGAAGGAAGCCAGTGTTCAAATCAACAATTTGAAACACAAGGAAGAAATAAACAGTCAACCAGAACAGAATGAAGAAACAACAATTCAAAAAAACGAGGAGAGAATAAGAAGACTCTGGGATATCTCCAAAAGTGCCAATATCTGAATCATAGGGATGTCAGAAGGAGAAGAGGAAGAGAAAGAAATTGAACACTTATTTGAAAAAAATAATGAAAGAAAACTTCCCTAATTTGGCAAAGGAAATAGACATATTTGTCCAGGAAGCACAGAGAGTCCCAAACAAGTGGCACCCAAAGAGGACCACACCAAGACACATCATAATTAAAATGCCAAAGATTAAAAAATAAAGAGAGAATCTTAAAAGCATCAAGAGAAAAGCAGAGAGTTATCTACAAAGGAGTTCCCATAAGACTATCAGCTGATTTCTTAAAAGAAACTTTGTGGGCGAGAAGGAACTGGCAAGAAGTATTCAAAGTGACGAAAAGCAAGGACCTACACCCTAGATTACTCTATCCAGCAAAGCTCTCATTTAGAATTGAAGGGCAGATAAAGTGCCTCCCAGACAAGGTAAAGCTAAAGGAATTCATCATCACCAAGCCCTTATTATATGAAATGTTAAAGGAACTTATTTAAGAAAAATATCAAAACTATGAAATTAAAATAACAACAAACTCACAACTATCAATAACTGAATCTAAAAAACAAAAACAGACTAAGCAAACAACCAGAACAGGAACAGAATCATAGATATGGAAATCATCTGGAGGGTTATCAGTGGGGAGGAGGAAGGGAAAGAATGGGGGAAAATGTACAGGGATCAAGAAGCATAATTAGTAGGTATAAAATAGACAAGGGAATGTTCAAAATAGTATAGGAAATGGAGAAGCCAAAGAACTTATATGCATGACCCATGGACATGAAGTTTATTGTAAGGGGGGGGGGGGGGGTATTGCTGGAGGGAAGGGTGGTACCAGGCAGAGGAGGCCAAAGGGGGAAATTTGGGACAACTATAATAGCATAATCAATAAAATATACTTTAAAAAAATAGCTAGTGTTCACTGAGCACGTCTTGCATGACCTTGGGCTAAAATTCTTTAAGCTTCCTAAACCACAGATAAAACTAGCAGCTACCTCATAGGGCAGCAGCAAAAATTGCATGCATTAATGCGTGTGAAACACGGAGCAGAGGTCCTGGTCCCTCATAGATGGTCAACAAATAAAATCCCTGGGTCTATCTATTAGCTCACTAAGTAGCAGCCTTGTGTTTAGAGCTTTACATGTTTCATCTCATTCAACCATTTAATCTGGAGTGATAAGTACTAAGATGCTACCTGTGAACTCGCCTATAAACTTAAAAGCCTTCATATGTGTGAGTATTTGTTAATGTTTCAGGAGCCAGCCCAGGACTGTGGAATGGGATGAAGTGGTCAGCACGGGGTGAGATCAGCCAGAAATGCTTCAGAGAAGGTGAGCCTGCGGGGTGGGGAGGCAGCAGGGATGCGTGTGGCTAAACATCGGAGGGCAGGGGGGCAGCCACTCTCCTGCAAACGGGGCCGCCGCGGCGGCTCAGCTCCTGCAGAAGGCCGGATTCAAACAGGGCAATTTAAAAACATGTAAAAGGCATAAAGCAAGAGCAGCTGTGCACAGCTGCCGCCGAACGCTCCATCGCTGCCTTGCCGTGGACTCTAAATGACAATAAACCTTCCACCCCTTATAAATTAAGCAGACTTTCAAAAAAACCATATCTCCTCCTGCAACTTTTTATGGCTGTTTGGCAACTTTAATCATTTTGCAAAATGCAATTCCTGACCATAAATTCTCTCCCAAGTACAGATTTAGGGAGATCTAGAGGACTGCGGCGGGTTGATAGGTAAGTTTTAATCTGACAAGGCCAAAAAGTCTATTAGATTTATAGGGAGGCAGCAGATACCCTGTAATTACACCAGGCCCGACCTCCAGGGAATCTCGAATGCAAGGGATGGGGGAAGAGAGTGGGAAGGAAGCCACAGGGGCAGCAGCAAGGACAGATAGGAACCCCCTCTGGGTGCCAGCCCCTGGCCCCGGCCTTTTGGTCACAGGTCATGGTGATTTCCCACAAAGGTACAAAGACCTTGGGCTCCAAATCACGGAAGCTCATGACTGATGCATGTGCACACATGCTCTGTGCCTGTCTTCGTGGCTGGCGCCTGTCAAGGAAGCAGAGCTCTTTGGAAGGAGGTCACACATCCCTGAACACGAGAAGGCACTGGATTCCATTCAATTACGCATTCAACTAATATTCGGTCCACATGTGTGCTACAGGTCACACACAGTATAAGGTGTGAGGCCAGGACCACAGACGGTGTGCAGGTCGTGCCCTGCACAAGCTCCTGGCTAGGAGAGCCCGAGTGGGGCTGACCCGGCACAGGCTGCACTGGTCCAAAGGAAGAGAGTTTGCCCAGACTGGGCTGCCTCTGCCCGGACGAGGTGTGCCTCTGCCTCCCACTGAGGTGCTGGCTTCCCTGTGGCCCAGCTCCAATCGCAAGTGCCCACAGCCTAAGAAGACCCCCAGAAGCCCACTGGCAGCCTGCAGGCTGCACGTGGCCACAGCTTTTACTTGGCCAGCACAGTGTTTTAAAATTTTTCAGTTTGAAACAAGTTTCCTTTTGCCACAGTGCCACCACTCATTATCTTACACTCAGAGAACTCATTTCTATTAACTCCTGGCTTCTAAGGGCATGTGAGTTTGAGACCCCAGGAAGGAGGCTAAAAAGCTGGTAATGGAGAAGTGAAGGAGCCCAGGTGGGGACTGGGCACAGCACCCCACTTGGACCCCTCAGGAACTGGGGTGGGCAGAAGACTGACCCTCCCTAAAGATAAACATTTCTGTCTTAGTCTGTGTTTCGGCTACTATGAGAAAATAACGCAGATCATGTGGCTTCACCAACAGAAATTTATTTCTCAGTTCTGGAGGCTGGAAGACCAAGATCATGGTACTGGCGGACTCAGTGTCTGGAGAAGGTCCACTTTCTGGTTTGGTGACACTGTCTTCTCACGGTGCCCTCATGTGGTAAAAGGGGTGAGGAAGCTCTCTGAGCTCTCTTTCATAAAGGCACTAACCCCATTCATTAGGACTCCACCTCCCAACCTCATGTAATTCTAATTACTTTCCAAAGACCCCTAATACCATTGCATTGGGATTTCAACATATGAATTTGGAAGGAGGGACACAAATATTCAGTCCATAACAATGTCCTAATCCCTGAAACTGTGAGTATGCCATATGGCAAATGGGGAACTATGGTTGCAGATGGAATTAAGTTTGCTCATCAGATGACTTTAAAGAAGAGAGATCATTCTGGAGTATCTGGGTGGGCCCAGGATAGTCACAAGGGTCCTTAAAAGTGGAATCAAGAGGCAAAAGGAGACTCAGAATCAGAGTGAGGCAGCGTGAGAAAGACTGAATTGGCCACTGCTGACTTTGAAGACAGAGGAAGTCACCGTAAGCCAAGAAATGCAGGTGGTCTCTAGAAACTGGGAAAAGAAGAAGAAAACAAAAGACCAGGACCAGGTTCTCCCCTAGATCATCTAGAAAAAAACACAGCCCTGCCAACACCTTGACTACAGCACAGTGAGACCAGACGTCTGACTGTAAGATAATGAATTTGTGTTGTTTCAGGCCACAAAGTGTGTAGTGATTCGTTACAGCAGCAATAAGAAACAAGGGTTTTTAAGCTGAGGCCTGAGAGATCACTAGCTTTGGGCTGGGGACGGTTCAGGTAAAGGAAGCACACACAATGCCGTTCCTCCATCTCCCCACTTTGCTCTCCTGCACTCGGGCTTGGCGCCAGCTACTCTGGAGATGTGAAGTGCTTGTGGCTCTGGCCTCCACATGGGTGCAGGATGCAAGCAGAGGCTGCCAAAGAAGGCTGAGCCACAAACAATGTATTGGGGGGAGTATGTATGAGGCCTTGTACCAGGACCTATACTGGGCACCTCTTGTGCATCATCTTCACAACCAGTACTGCGAGAGTGGATCTCATAGGGGCTGAGAGTCTAGGGCCTGGACCCAGGGTGCATGGCTCATGTGCAAACTCTACCTGCCACTAATGATGTAGCTGTTACTCAACCTCTTGTGTTGCCATTTCCTCATCAGTGCAGTAGTGGTGATGATAGCACATCATGAGGTTGCTCTGCAGATCAAAAGACACAGTTCTTGACAAGCACTTAGAACGGTGTCTGGCACTGAGTGGATGCACGCTGTCACCATCAGTTATGGTGGACACACTTGAAGGTGGTCCCCATCTCCTGGGGTTCATGCCCTCATGCAATCCCCTCCCATGAATGACTTGTTTCTAACCAATAGGACATGGCAAAGATGATGGATGTCACTCCCAGGATTATGCCGCGTTATATAAAACTCTGTCTTTGCAGGTTGGGATGGAGACTCTCCTTGCAGGCTTGATGAAGTAAGTGACCATATTGGAGAAGCCTGCACAGCCAGCAATCACAGGTGACATGTAGGGGAGGAGGGGCACCTCCAACAGACAACCAGCAAGAAGCCACAGCCTGTGGTCCAGAGAGGCAAAGAAATAAATTCTACCAGCAATCTGAGTGAGCCTAGAAGCAGATTCTTCCCCAATTGTGCCTCCAGCTGAGAATACATCCCTTGTCTGCAGCCTGTGAGTCCTTCAGATGTCCCAGCTAAGCTGTGTCCAAACTCCTGACCCACAGAAACAGTGAGAAATGTGTTATTTAAATCTATGAAGTTTGTGGTAATTTCTTAGAATTTATGCAGAAACAGACAATTAATGATACATCACTTAAATACTATTGCTTCTCCCATTTTACAAATGGGAAACTAAGGTTTGAAGAAGGTGAGCTTCATTCCCCAGGTCACATATTAATTAGAGACACAGCCAGAACTCAAGCCCAGGACTGTGTAATTCCAGACCCCCTGCTGTTAATCCCACACCAGGCTGCCCCCCTCCCTCCAGGATAGCCAGCTCCTCCCGTCACCAGCCTCTTCAGGCTCCTTCCCCTGGTTCTTGCCTTTCCTCTCCTTCCTTCTCCTCTTCATCCTCCTCCAACTTCTCATCCTTCTCTCCCAACTTCCTTTCTGCCCCTCTCTGCTTTCTTCCTCTTTCCCCACTGTGGAGCAGTTGCTCTGTAACAGCCCCTGCCTTCCCAAACCTCTCCCTGCAGGGAGCCTTCTAGGCTCACCCCTAACAGAAACAAGTGGGGAATCTACAGCAGCTTCAGCCCACTTGCCCAGGGCCTAGATGCCCTCACCACTCTCCCCTGTCCTCAGCAGAGAGCCTGAGTTCTTCCAAAGAGCCAGAAGCAGAATTCCCCAAGGCAGGGCTCCACAGCTCAGGGACAGCCCACTACACATGCCCTGAGCCTGTGTCTGCAGCTCAGGGTGCAGAACAGGGAAGAACCTCCGACCTCGCTCTGCTCCCCTCTGCTCCCCTCTGCTCCCCTCTGCTCCAGCCCTTCTGCAGGTCTCTGGTATCACCTCTCTTAGCAAAAAAGAAAGAAGGACTCTTTAAAGACGGAACAGAATAAAATATAGATAAGCATTAGTCAAATGAAATTAATGCTTCCAATATTGTTTTAGGTTTGCTCATATGCATCAAGCATTTATGAAATTGCAGTTTATCACGTGGGGATATTGCAGTTATATATTAGCTGACTGTCTGGTGGCCACTCCAACAGCTCTCTCTGGACCCTGGATAGCCCTTCACAGGCAAAGTCAGCTTTGCTGACATCCATCTCCTTCCTCTGCTGACACATCCCCAGATGCTGATAAAAGGCCTTGCCCCCAACAACATATGAATATTTAAATGACAGTTAATTATTCAGCATATAATGATATTATTAGCATCTACTTCATTGCTGGCTGTGGGCCCAGCTCAGCCTTGTCCCACACTAAGGGGTGCCACAAAAAAGCCAAAACCCAGGTAAGTCCCACGTCAGCTGCATCTTTAGGGCCCATTATTATTTGGAGGAGATGTCAATTCACAGACATGATTGTCAGGATCTCCCCCACCTGCTCTGTGTCAAGCCATGTGCCGGGTCTATGGAGGAGATTTAACCAGCACTGTCTCTGTTCGGCAAGTGCTTGCAGCCTGTGCGAATCCATTCACCCTGCCAAGCACTTCACACGATCATTCTTGGATTTGTAAAACAATCTCATGAAGTCGGGACCATTATTTTCCCCCTGCTCTTATAAATGAGGAAACCAAAGCCTAGGGAGGGCAAGTGGCATGTGCAAAGTCACACAGTCAGTGACAGAGCTGGGATTCAAACCCGGTCAGCCTGACTCCAGAGCCCTCGCCCTTCCAGCCATGAGCCTTTGCTCAATTCATCTTCTGCTCTCAGACAAGAGGAAAAAAGTGCTGCAACAGAGACACAGGAAAGCTCAGAGATCTGGATGTGAAGATGAATTAGGATGCAGATGAAGTGGAAAGGGCTTCTAGGAAAAGGTAGCATTGGAGCTGGACCTTGAGCAAATGAATAGGCATGAGGTGGGGGATGGTAGTGGAGAGACATCCCAGACAGGGGGAACGGCACACGCAAAGGCTTGGAGGGGGAAAGGTGCTTTGAAAATAGTGGGATTCTGGAATTAAGACAGCAGAAGGCTTGTACAAGGTAGATAACAGGAAGGCAGCTTGGGAAGAGATCACAGAGGGCGCAGAGAACAAGCTAAAGAGTTTTATCCCAAGGACGCTGGGGAATCGTGTAAGATTGCAGGAGACTGCTAAAACGGTGACAAATTGTCCTTGCTCATAACGAGGAGGAGCCTGTTTCTCCACCCAGTCTCCCCATGACAGCTGGGACCAGCCACGCGCTTCCTGTAGCAAAGGTGATGCCAGCAGAAGTTTGTCAAGCACTCACGTGCTGGGGTTTGCTTTCTTGCTGTTCTTGGAACACAGCAAGAAACAAGCCTCAGAGACCACATGGTGAAGAAATGAGGTGCCCTAGCCGAGCTCTGTACCAGTCACAACCATCCTGGATCATGCAGCCACCAGTCAACCTGCCAGCCGACATGCAATAGAGCCCAGGTCAGCCAAGCTGGCCCAGACCAGAATGAGTACCCAGTTGACCAATAGAACCATAAGCTAAAATTGTGGTTCTTTTAAGCCACTATATTTGGTTCAGCAATGACAACTAACTGATACAAGGGTTTAAACAGGGATGACCTGGACAGAGGGTGTTTTAAAAAGGTCACTCTGGCCACGATGTAGTGGGCAGGTTAGAAGTGGTGAAACTGGAAGCTGGAGGTCCATGAGGAGGCTGATGTCAGAGTCCCATGTGAGAAGATGAAGGTCTAATCAAGGCCACAGGGATGGCCAGAAGGAGAGTTGTCCCGGTGTCTCCCAGGAATACACAGTGATGTCAGGGAAGCACATCTCTGAGGCTGCCCCTAAGACACACATACGCACAAACGTACATACTCACTGCCTATACCCCACACTCCCCCACCCCCATCATCTCACCCTCTACTCAGCTCTCCTGCTCCAGCTCCTTCACCACGCCAAGAAGGAATCACATAAATAATGAAGGCAACAGAATGGAAACTTTGCCAAGAGCACTGGACTTGAGCCAGACTCTCAACTGCGCTTCACTCCCAGATGTGCCTTCAACTGGCTGTATGTATGACCTGATGAAAGACCTCTGCCCCTCTTTGGGCCTTGGTTTCCCCAAATGCCTTCTGCTTAGACTCTAGGTTTGTGACCCAGTACTTTGGAGTCCCAGGATTAGGAGGACCTCCTCAGGCCTCCCCACCATACCTGTTCTATCTCTGCTTGAGTTCTAGGGAGAGGCAGAAGATGTGCCCTCTACCCTGGCACCGGCGATGCCACAGGAAGAATAAAAAAGATACCACTGACCAAAAGCATCTTCCTCAAAGGCTGGACTCAGTGTCCAGCGCCTCAGAGTCTCACCAGGCTTGTCCAACACACCTGATCTGAGTAGCAGACTGGTTCACCAACTAGATGAGCAGACCTCTGAAGATGGGATCCAGGGAGAGTGGGCAGCATGGTTGGGCAGAAAGAACTCAGGGCAGGGAATTAAAAGATCTGAGTGTGAAGTTAGCATTGCTACTTAACTGACTATGCGACCTCAGGCGAGCCACTTACCTCCCCAGACTGCACCCCCTACGTGATGTGGGCCTCATAGCACAGATGGAGAATCCCTGGCTCCGTGCCTGGCCCGCAGTAGTTACTCAACAAATATTCATTTCTTCCCGGGTCTGAGTCTCAGTTCTTCATCTGTAATATAAGGCTGTCAGTCTCCTCCCTCCAAACTGTTTTCTGAGTCCAGATTAGATAGCTGTATAAGCCCTTGACATACAATACGTGACTGTTAAATCTTACTTCATTCTTCCAGTGTGCACTTCAAGAAAAGTTCAAAAAAATTAGGATGCATTTCTGATGTGTTACAATATCACGAGGGACAGCACCTGGGACATATTCTTGTAAACAATGTTGAATTTGAATCTAATTAAGCATCTAGAACTAAGTTCCAGTTTCCAGGATAAATGGGTGGAAGAGAAACAAGTTAAAGGACACCAGGAGGAAACAATCGGATAAATTTAGCATCTAGAATTTTCTATAAAAAATCTAGCCTCTACTCTTCAAAAGTTAATGTAATAAGAAAGAAAAAGAAAAGCTAAGAGAACTGTCATAAATTTTAAAAGACCAAATGCAAAACATACATCTGTATTGGATTCTCATTCAAAATGTTTTTAGAAAAAAACAGCTATAAAAAGCATTTTAGGACAATTGGGAAATATTAATATAAACTGGAAATTGACTGATTTTATGGAATTACTGTTAATTTTCTCAAGTGCAATAACAGTAGTGCGGATATGAAGAACACCCTTATTCTCAGGAGAAACATGATAAGTATTTAGGGGTGAGGTGTCAAGATGTCTACAACTTATTTTCAACTTCTATACCAGAAAGAGAGATGCAGCAAACATGACAAAATGTTAACAAATGCTGACTCTAGATGGAGGATTTATGGATAATAAATGAACTGTTCTTTCAGCCTGTCTCTGTTTGAAAACTTCCAAACTGAAATGCTAGGGAGGGGTGGAGAGGAGCAAGACACCCAACCAGTGGATCCAGACCTTCGGAAGCGAACCCCGCCAACCACAGAGGCCCGGCCAGGGCAGGACTTGGGCTGACTCACTGTTGGAAGCGGTCCTTCCGGCTCTGGCTCAAGCTGGGGAGGGCAGGAGGGCAAGGGTTGGGGCCCAGCCGCAGCATTCTCCCCCACCCCACCCCTCTTGGAAAGGTCAGCTCCCCAGGCACCAAGGAGGGCCCTGTCCCTGGGGAGGCTGGAGCAAGAAGCATCCTGTGAAGTTCACTGCTCCCTGGCCAGGAGGTGACCATGATCACCAGCTCCTTGGGACAAACATGCTTTTGTTTTTGCTAGTCTGAGCTTTTGGTGCCTGGTATGAGAGCGGCTGTTGGTTCCCATTTCCAAATGTTCCTGCAGTAACCTCCCACCTGTTTCTGCTGGACGATGGGGAAACCACTGTCTGGACCAAAGGGATGTTAATGAAATTTGGGGGTTTTCAGGCTGCATGGGCTGAGCCAGGTAGAACCTAGCTAAGAACTTGGGGACACAGCAGAAGAGAGGACTGAACAGAGAGAGGGCTCCTGGGCCTGGGTAAGTCCTGTGAGGGGCAAAGATTATCATGGGACCTAATCTGTGCAAGAGGTTGCTGGGGGCTCCCATGCAGCCTGGGTCTCTGGGGCATAGAGCAGATCTCAGAATCCATGGGAGGAGCTACAGGACCCATTGATCTAAGGGTTCTTGTTGACCTAGCAGCTTTGTCAGCTTGCATCAAGACACATAAAGAGACTGGACCAATGTAGCTAAGAGCCCATGGCCGTTTAGTATTTGTTGAGCCCTTCCAAAGTGCCAAGCACTCTGCTAAGTGTGGTCCATGCATTACCTCATTCAGTTGTACTAGCAGTCTTGCTTAAGCTTCTTCATTATAATCAATGGATATAGACCACCTTTCTCCTGTGGCTAGGGATGGGCAAATAAACCCAGAGGAAATACTAAGGAGATGAGAACTGGTGTCCACCTCAGGAAGCACAGTGAACTAGGACTTCCATCCAAATGGATGGTCACTCCTGCCAACACAGAGGACAATACTTTTCCTCTGAAGAGAGCACTAGCTCCAACCCAGCACATAGACAAACGGGGCCATCAAAAATTAAAGTGTGGGCCACAGAGGTTTTCCAGAGTGGATCTGATTGGACACAGTTTCCATAAGCTATTCCATGAAAAGGGATTCTGAGGTTAAGTGAGCTTAGAAAACTCCACAGACTGCATTTCCATCTTGGAGAGTCACGAGGATCTCAGCAACTTGAAGGTTCTGAGAAGCCCTGGAAGCCTCCCAACCCTGCTTAACCCAATGCTTCTCAGAGCCATTCGCCCTTACGAAAGTTCCAGCTGTAATATGTTGGAATACTCGTAAGAAATTCTGCAATGGAGCCGTCACTTTAGCCTGCAGAACAAACCCAGCTTCAGGAGCACCTCATTCACTTAAATTCCCCCCCAATACAGGGGCCGAACTCAAACTCAATAAGATGCAGACATGAAGTCACCCCAAATGCCCGGAAAGGGCAGACATGACAAAAAGAGCCCTGCCAACCCCTGACCGATGTGGCTCCATTGGTTGGGTGTCATCCCGCAAAACTCACAGTCGCCACATGCAAGAGGCAACCGATCGATGTTTCTCCCCCTCTCCTTCTCCCTCCCTCCTCTCTCTCTAAAAATACATAAGATCTTTAAAGAAAAATAAAGGAAAAGAAAAGAAAAAAGAGCCCTCCGAGTTGGGATCCTGAGCTGGGATGGTGAGGGGGGATAGTGCTCCAATTCAAAGGAATTATTCGGTCGCTAGACCCATCGTTTTCGACAGACCCTCCCCTTTTCAGACCAGACCCAAACCCAACCTGAACAACAAAAATGACTGTATGAGTCAAAATGTAACCAGGAAAACACAGAAACGGCCTTAAGAATTTATACCAGAAGGAATTTAATGCAGGGAATTGGTTACAGGGGTGATAGAGAAGGTGGAGCCCAACCAGGAGGCAGTGAGGTGACCAGAGGTTAGCAGGAAGCCACTGTCACCTCTAGATTGGAAAGACACTGGAGGAGGAGGTAGTGTCCCTGGAACCCAGGGGCCAGGGCCACCCAGCAGAACTGGAACCACAGGTGTCATGGTGGTTGTGGCGGTTGTTTTATACGTCTCCTACAAATTGAAAGGAGACAGTGTCAAAATCAAGGAATTTCTCATTCAGCCATGACACTGGTGACACCCGCAAGTGCACCTTGTTACATAAAGAAACGAGGTATCCTGATATGCAGGTCTATAAGCATTCTGCCAAAAAAAGGGTGATGTGAGTTTCGGAGCTGCCAGCCAGAAACTCTTCTTTCAACAGTAATTAGCCGACAAAACCAGCTGTTTATCAAAGGCACTCCAGAGTTGTTAAAATAAAATCGTGTCAATGGCATCTAGGAAACTGCTGCTCTTTCTTTTCCTTTGGAGTTAAGGGGACAGCCACCTGGAAGCCACAGCAAGCATTTTGGTAGAAATTAGCATAAGGAGTGGGTCAGGACAAACTGCTGTTCTTGGCCTGATCAGTCAAGAGACCGGTCCCGCCAAACCCCCTGTTGACTTGTAGTGAAACTGGTCAGGCGTGATCCAATGCAATGGTTGCAGATGAAGACCCCAGACTGAGGCTTTCAGAACACGGAATTCCTTCCAGAAAAATATTTTTCAGGTCAAGCTCTATCTTGAAATGACCATGACATTGTCCTACGAACACCTGAACTGGTTGTGACTCTCTAAACCATGTCCCCTCCCACCACAGCCCAGTCAGGCCACCCACAACCCAACCATTAGCAAGGAACTTGCACACAGACCGGGACCCAGGGAAGCAAAGAGGTGGTGTGTGTCCAGACAAACAGGCCACCAGCAGTGCCGAGCAGGAGAACCTTCTCATTAGAAGTACAGTTGACCCCGGTGCTGTATTTGCAATGTGAACTTTCCAGACCACGCCTTGGAACTCTCTGAAGTTAGTTTTAAAAGAAGCGACCCTCTTGGTGCTAAGGTGTGAGACCTGATTGTCAAGTAACACAGAGAGGAGAGTCAACAGAAGGAAAGGACCGTGACTTCGCTCAAGTCTAACCATCTATTTACAGAGCACCTGCGATGGGCCAGCACTCAGAGTACAATGGTGAGCAAAGAGACTGGCCAGGGTACCATAGACAGGAACAACTAATATCACAAACACTGACAGAAGAACCACTGTAATAACTGCTTCTTCACAAAAGAACACCAGTGACTCTGACATCTTCTAACGGTGGACCTGACCCAGCCTGGGGAGTCAGAGACCAGGACAGACATACTCCCATGAGCTAGGGGCTTCCCTATATATTTTTCTATTTGTTTGCACCACGTATATATTTCTATACATATGTACTGTGCACAGATGCTCGAGTTAACCATATAGTAAACTGCATGTCACTTCATTCCAGAGCAGATTGTGCTGGTCTTCATTAATCCTGTTGACTTTATACATAGCAAGCTCCTTCAGATACTATTTATGACCATCGGTGTCCAGCAAGAGCAGAGTAGACAGGAGCCCTCATCCAGAACAGGACCCCAGTCAGGGAGCATTCTGTCCAGAGGAACCATGTGTCACACCTGCTTCGAAGAGTGTGTGTGAATTTGGACAGGGATGTGCCTGCAGGCCTGCGAGGGAGGGTTCCTGTGTGCATGTGTGCACATTTGCCCATACATGTGCATATGTATGTCACATGGGCTCACGTGCGTGTTTGTGGATGCTCTGTGTTCTGCCAAGCTGGCGGGTGGAGGGGAGTGCCTTATTTTCCTGGATCGGCAGTTTTGTGGTTCAATGCCTCTGGGAGTAGGGGCTCATGCACGAGCTGGTGTTCCTTACGGCCGTTTTGCCTGCAGCAGTCACACAGTTGAAAAATCCAGGTCCGGGTGGCTGCTCAGAGACTGTGCAAAGGCAAACAAGGAGAATCCGTGGCCATTTTGCAATTCCTGCTCATTAGACATGTCTGGGGCCTTGCGAGTGAGCTCTGAGGATAAATAAGTATAAATATTATATTTGCCTCCAGGTTATCTTTAAAAATGTATTTCGCTCTCCCTCTACCTGCCCCCCTCAGCCCCACCAGCAACTGTCAGTGCCTCCTGAAAACTCCTGGGTATCAGAAGTGCCATAGTGAGAGTCTAGGTCTTTGCCAGTTGTTTGCTTTCCCTGAGCTGGCCCCCATCATCCAGTCCAGGGGAATCCAGAGGCAGCAAGGCACCCCATGAGCTTCTTGGTGCTCCTTGGGTGGGGTGGAGGGGCATGACATTCCCCTATGGTCTAAGAGTCTGAGCCACCACACAACCCCACACACAGAGACAACAGGGAGCTTCTTCGCCAGTTGTGCCCGGCTGACATGGCCAGGACCACAAAGGAATTAGAGTCAGAGCCAAGGCCTATGTGTGCCAACATTTAGTTGGCACGATGTCACCCCCTAGAAGGGACTAAGGTCTCCAAGTCAGGGCATAGAAACTCCAGGTACCTCCAATCTGTGGGTCCTTAGTTTTAAGAAAGCAAAACCTATACCAGTAATGCCAGGAAAAGGAGGGACTTGAGAGCAGGATATGGGGATTCTATGCTGACCCCTTCCCCCCATGACCTACTGGATCAGCAGTGTTTTCATGGCTGGGGCTTAGGAAGTGGTGTTTTTAGAAAGCTGCCATGTGATTCTGGGGCTCAGACAGAGTTGGGAGCCACTGGTGTGAAGTGAGAAGAGAACTAGGGGTGGGAGGGAGTGGGGAGCATAGCCCTGCTTTGGACCTGTGGATGGTGGGCCCACTGGGAGCACCGGAATCCTCATCCCATCAGAGCGCCTTCTGTGATCTCTCCCTCCTCTCCAGGGCTGCTGCCTGGGACAGCCTTTCAGTTGTCTAAAGTAAAAAAAAAAAAAACCTAGATGGCGTGGCTCAGTGGATTGAGCGCAGGCCTGCAAACTAAAAGATCGCCAGTTCAATTCCCAGTGAGGGCACATGCCTGGGTTGCAGTCCAGGTCCCCAGTTGGGGGCATGAGAGAGGCAACTGATCGATGTATCTCTTGCTCATCAATGTTTCTCTCCATCTCTTTCTCCCTCCCTTCCCGCTTTCTATAAATAAATAAATAAAGTCTTAAAAAAAGAAAGAAAAAACAGAGTCCCCTGCATGGATATTTTCCAAGCTGAGCTTCATATTTCCAGTTGCCCCATGGGCCCCAGCTCCCAGCCACTGTCCTCCAAGTGAGCCTCACATGCCACTGTTGCCTAAAATATGGGACACAGTGGGTCTGCTCAGTGTCCAACGGAAATAGCAGGTCATGGTCTGTTCCCACCATCTTGACGGACTCTCCTGCCTGCCCTGGACTTGGGCAAAGAGACCTTCTTGGACTCTGGATGTGGGAAAGGATTGCCTCACCCTAAAAATGTGAAAAAATCCCCCCAAACTGCAGAATAAGAATAGCTACCATTCAGTACTTCCCTTGTGCCAGGTATTCAGCTGGTTGCTTTACATGTACAATCTTATTTCATCCTTCCCATAAAAACGATAGCATCGTTATCATTTTGCAGATAAGAAAACTGAGGCCCAGAATGGTCGGATAACCATCCTAAGGTTACACAGCTGGGAAGTAGAGATGGACTTCAAAGCCAGGTTTTTCTCTTGACCACAGCTCCAAATGGCCCATAGAATCCTCACACAGCAACAGAGTCCAGCTGCTTCTGTGGAGCCCTTCCAGGGACACTACAGGGTGACAACTCCAAAGTGTCCACATTCTCTGGGATCCTGTGAACTGACAAAGTATCCCTACTGCCTGAAATGTTACTAGTAGTCCACACCTATTACCTACACTCAGGGGCATGTCATTGACCTGCTTGGTTCCCTGTGGTGTGACCATAGACCGTGGGCTACAGCCAGCCTGAGGAGAGAATTTGGAAGAGGCTCCATGATGGAAGACCCTTAGAAGTTGCCCAGCACAACGCCCCTTGTTAGTGTGGGGTAACCCAGACCTAGAGAAGGGAAGAGGCTTTCCAGTGCTACGGAGCTACTGAGAACAGCAGCAGCAATGGATTTCATCTCACATATCAACTGTGACCACTGGCTGGCCTTGAGCATTGTGCGGACATGTATTCTGAAGGCACTTCTGGGTTCAGCGGGAAGGATTGCTGTGGTGGACTGGCAATGACTACTGTGGCTTCAGGAAGAAGTAATGGTGGCAACCACGCTAAGCAACACCCAACCTGTGTTAGCATCATGAATTAAGTCTCAGGTCTACTGGCTGCAAGTCTGAGGCCCACAAGCATGCTCTTCAATTATGCAACATTCTAAAAAATTCTATCCTAGAAAATTGTGAAATAAACATATCTCAAAGTGTCTCAGTGGTTGTGGTAGGCATAATACATTTGGCCAAGATTAGAAACCCACTCAAGTTAGCTTAAGTAAAAAAAAAGAGTAGGTTGTCAGGATATGACAGGCAATTTCATAGACACTCATGGATAAGAAATGGTGCCTCCAGCTCATAAGAGCCCCAAAAGTGGAATTGTAACCTTAGGAACAGAGGCCGTTCTCTTTGCTTCTTGAAGATACACGTGGTACTAACTACTGCCTGCCTATACAATGGCTAACACCCCCCAGCCCCCCATCCTGCCTCCCACCCCCCCTCCCCCCACCACCACCTCCTTCCTCACCAGCAGAACAACGAGTTTGTTCAGAAATCAGGCAGCATTCAGGCCAGCCTGAGGAATCCATCATGACTGGTCTAAACCAGTCTTTATAATCTTATTCCCCTTTGTCAGTGGTTGGTTTATCCCAGTTCTGGGCAATGACATAGAAAGAAAAGTCTGCAGGATGATCAATGAAAAAAAGACACAAGGAGAAGGCATCCCTCCCTCTCGGCCTTAGAGTGGCCATGTGAGGTTGTTGCCATTGATTGGTCCGGCTTGGTCAGGTGATGACCCCTGATTCATTCATCTGTGAGTAGGTGTGAGTTAGCTGCTGCAGCCATCTTGCCGAGACAAGAGGAGACTGTCGGCTCCCATCCACATTCTGAGTGTAGCAGAGCGAAAAGCTGGGAAGAAACTTGAGGTTTTGGAACCACCAGCTGCACTTTCCCTGTTTTGCCTTACTTTCTTGCATCCCTGTTAAGTGAGATCATAAACGGGCATGTTGTTTAAACTTTTTTTTAGTTGGATGTTATGCTTCTATACACTAAAACATCCTTCATAATTCGCCTTTCCACATCTCAATGTCCTTATCTGTGAAATGTAGGTAATAATACAATTCTTCTGAGGATTAAAGGAGACAGTGCATGTAAAACACTCAGAACAGCGCCTTAAACAATTGTTAGTCATTGTTTCTGTTAGAAGTTATTATTTATACTAGCTTATCTCTAATATGGTCACCATTGAGTCCTCCCCTGCCTTTACCACTGCCATTTCCCCATCTAGAGGTGAAATCCTCCTGCCTCTTGAATCTGGGCTGGCTGGTCACTGCTGGAGCAATAGCATAGGGTCGGAGTGACACTGTGCCAGCTCAAGGTCTAGTCTTCAAGAAGACTGGCAGTGTTTGCCTCCCTTCTCTTTAGACACTTACGCTTAGGACATCCCACTTAGAGCCCGGCCACCACATGGTGAGAAGCCCAAGCCACAGGGAGCGGTCATGTGGAGGTGTTCCAGGAAACAGCCCCAGCAGAGCTCCTAGCCTACCGCCAGCATCCACTGCTAACCAGTATCGATTGCCAGCCAGTACATGCACCATCTGGGACACCCAGCCCAGCCACACTCTAATTAGGACAGCGTGGGAGACCCTCAGTGAAAACCCTCTGGCCAAGTCCAGTCAACCCACAAAACCATGAGAGATAACAATAAGTTGTTTTAAGCCACTAAATTTCAGGCCGGTCTGTTACCCAGCAAGAGTTAACCAAAACATTATTAATGTAATTGTCAGGCCTGCTTCTTCTGTGCCCCTCTGTAACCCTGACTTGCTTGTGTATGGAGTGTGTCCCAAGAGCAAGCGGGAAGCAGGAGCATCCCCTTTGGCCCCAGTTCTACACGACTTTATGGTTCTAGGGCCCAACACCATCTAACTGATTTAGTCCCTAATGTCTCAGCTCCAAATACCTAGGAGAAAAAAAAATCCGATTGGTCAGATCAAGTTAGGTGTTCATCTGATCAAATTATTTGTGATCAAGAATGAAGATCACATGCTGCCTAGTACCATATGGAAGAGGGAGGAGAGTTCCCTAAGAAAGGTTGTATGTACAGAGGAAACCGTGGGCATCTCTTGCAAGGTATCTTTCAGATAATTTCTATGCTGGCTTGTTTTCAAGCTCCACATGATGGCAAGATGATTGCAGCAGCTCCAGCCACTACACCCTCCTGGGTTCTAGTACAGCAAAAGAGAACCAGGCTCTTCTGGTAGCTCTTCCAGAAGTCCTGAACTAATTTGCAGTCAAGGGCAAAAGATGCTTTGATGGGAAAGGCCTGGTCATAGATCCACCTGTGGAATTTAGAGCTAGTTTCAGCAGAAGGGTGAATGGATGTTGTGGGTTAGGTATGTGTTTAGGGGTTGGAGGGGATAAATACTAAATCTACACCATACTCACCAAATACCAATGGAGATGTCCAGGAACCTCAAAAGGGAGAGGAGGGTGTTCTGAGCAATGGACATTGTGTTCTGGCCACTGGAAGGCACAACCCCTTTGTTAAACAAGAGTTGGTCATCTCCTTAACTTTGTAGTCTTAGGCAAATCTCACCAGTGTCTCTGGGTATCCTCTTCTCCAGGCTCTAAATTCTGGCTGCTTCTGCCCTTCCTCATGGATCTCTGTCACACTGGGCCAAGGTTGCCAGGCCAGCCTCCCGCCTCTACAAGGGTCAGCTGCCAGCCATGCTGCCAGCACTTTTTCTTCAACACTAATTATACCAACAATAGTAACTTCTCTAGAAACCCACGGTCCTATCAGGGTCACTTGGGTGGGAGGGGGGCGAGTCCCTACTTTCCCAGGCCTTCCCTTATCCTTTAGTACTTCCGGTTATTTCTCTTTCCCTCAAGGTCCTCCTTCTATTTGCATTTTCACCTAGAACTGGTCATAACCGCCCTTCAGTGAAGTCAGAGAGAACGCCCATCTCCTGAAGACTGACAGTTATGTTGCAGGAAAACCAACAGGCAACCTCAGCCCCAGGGTGGCTCTGGCTGGTGGGGAGCAGCCACTCTGGAGAGAGTAGAGAGAAGTGAGCATCATAAAAACCCCCAACTCAGTAGTGACCTTAGAGCCATTCATCAGAGGCTGACAGTTCCTCCATCGCTGGCCCAGGCCCAGAGGAGTGAGTGGCTTATTTCTGGTGCATTAGGGTTTGCGTCCATATGCAAACCAGAGGGCTGTGTCTATAAATAAGATATTATAGTTAAATCAATATTGATTATTAGGAGTTAGTGTTATATTTAAAGCCATAAAACTGAATAAATATTATGGTAAAAGTGTCCTAAATCTCATGGGCAAAATCACGAGCAAGGCAGAGATGCGGGCCTTGGACAGCCGGAGGCTGGATGAACCCATTTCCTCACCCCTGAGAAGGGACTGCCAAGCAGATGGCTGTCCCTGGTAGGAGCAAGAAAAAGGCGATTTGGGGGCAGTAGAGATGTCCTCCAACCCTTTTCTCAGCCACATTCTTGGCTTTGTTTGGGCCTGTGTTAGATGTCACTCGGTATATGCACAGCTGATTCTCCTGACTGAGAGCAGAAAGGTCGCTCATTTACCCTAATGACAATTGTACTCACCAAGTTTATTATTCTAAGGAAAACCTCTTTCTAATTAAAAAGTATTTCATGTTTATTGTAGAAACTATATAAAAGACAAGATAATCAAAAAAGAGAAAATAAAATCCACCCAGAATCTTAATACCCAGAGATAATCTTTAACTTTTGGGAATATATCCTTCCAGTCACTTTTCTGTGTGTATGTGTGTCTGTGTGTGTGTCTGTGTGTGTGTGTGTGTGTGTGTGTGTGTGTGTGTAAATTTTTTAATAGGTTTGGAATAGTCAGGCTGTTTTGCAATCTGGACATATTCTATTTTATGTACCAAAATTTATTCAATCAATCTCTTATTACTAGACATTTAGATTGCTTCCACACTAATTAAGTTACTTTTCAGTTTTGTTCATTCATTTTATAAGTAGAACTAAAAGGTGCTTATCTTTAGGAAATAAGCCTTTATTTTTCCAGTTGACTAAGCAGAACAAAGTCAGAGACCAGAACAACGCATTGTGTCCAGTTTAACACAGGAAGCCACTGGGCTCCTGGTGGCAGCAGGGGCCTCGTCATGGAGCAGAGGCGGAAGCACACAGCGACTGGCTCCAGTGGAAAGTGAGGCCTCCCTCCTCGGTCTCTACCGCCCACCTCACCTCAAGGAGCCTGGAGTCCTCTCGGGGCTCTGCACTGCCCCACCACAGAACTGCTCAGTCTGGAGAATTTGGGGGTGCCCTCCTCATTAGTGAGCTTGGGCTGGAAATAGTCACTGTTGCACGGAGTGATGGCAGAAAGCAATTCCCTGGTCTGCTATCCACTGCTCATCACCAGCTATGCACATAGAAAGGGTCCTATCCTTTATCGCTTCGAGGGACTTGGGGGGAGGCGTGACCTAAAGTTGGCCAGTCAGTCACTGTCTCCCAGGACTCTAAATCTTGAGCAATGGCCACTAGGGTCACAGGGCCGTTCAGAGGTTAATTTCAAAAATGGCGGAAACAGCCTTGGTGTCCGCAGTCACGTCCTCTCCCGTCTGCTCTTACTGAGGACCAGCTTCTCAGCTTCCTGTGTCCTGAATCCCAGACTTCCACAGGCTCCTCAATTCCTGCCTTTCCCGGGCCTGGTCTCCCAGCCTTCTGTTGATTAGTTTATGTGAAGTTAGTTCTGCTACTTGCACACGAGAATCCTAACTGAAACCTACTTCCTCTCCACTCCATTCACCCATCCTTCAAGGCTCGGGTCAAATGTCACCTCCCCTCTGAAGCCTTCCCCAGGTGCCCTAAAGGCAATCGATATTATCTTTCTGCTTCAATTACACAGCTCTTTGTTCATAACTCTTATGGCACCTATTTTCTCTGGACTGGTATGATGGGTCATTTTTAACCTGACACAGAGCCAGGGTTGTGTCTTGCACAGTAACCACAGGAGCCTGCTGAATGAATGAATGAATAAATGAATGAATATGCATATCTATGAGAACAGGGATAACACATTTTGTGTTCTACCACCAACTAATGAATTGATGTTCACAGAGACACTGGATCTTATTCAGTGTTTAGTTCAAATGCAAACTCATGAGCATTTCCATCCTCTGCAGCTGTGAACAGTGAAGTCGACCTGGTAGGTTGAGAACACAGGAACATTAAATTGTGTTTCCTAACGCTTTTTTATTTGCATTCAACATCAGCTGGTGCACCTGGCTATTGTTAGACCCAACTATGCCGCAGGCCCCTCTGTGATTCTATATCAAGCATCACAAACTGTCCCCCTGCAGGTCAGATGCAGCCTGCAGCTTCGTTTGACCCACACTGGTACTTTTTTGTTAAATGGTTTCGTTGCCAACATTTCAGGTTCAGGAGATTTCACATAAAATTCCAGACTTCTGACTTTTCTTGAAAACTCAGAAGCTCCAACAATACCGGGTTTAGCTTCCAACCTGTTGACAATCTGCTGGAGCCGAGCAGGGGCTAGTCCCCACTTGGACAACCATCCTTCATCTGGAACACAAACTCCCCATAGTCCCCACAACACCCGCTTCACTTATTACCTGTCTGGCACCTGAAGACATTGCTACTCTTGGTCTCTGTTCTCTAAGGTTGATTGTTAGAGGTAGAAAGACAGCTGGGTCAGGAGTTACACAAGGGGATGTTCTTCTGTTGAGTCCATTTCCAGAGTATTATAGTCCAGAAATGCATATTTAGAAGATTCTAGAAAACTATCCTCTTCTTCTTTATCCCCACCTTCCCCTACAGAGGACTCACTGGCTTCTGTGAAGCTAAACCCAAGCTCCACTTATCTCTTTTAGCCTCTAGAGGCACAAATCTAACTAACCTTTCCAAACAGGCCAGGGAGGGAATTATGACATCCAGGATCTCCAAAGCCCAAAAAGGAGCCGGTTGAGGCTATGCCTTTCCATTCTGCCACATGGGGTGTAAACCACAGCCCGGTGGCCACCACAGACTCCTTGGCCTTCACGGCTGCGTGATGAGCATCCCCCACCACTTACCTGGCTCAGACAGGGCAACAGGGATGAGGGCTGATGGCTCTTTAGCTTGATCACTCTCAGGACAAAGCCCGACGTGGATGATAGGATGGGAGTAAGACTGGCTGAGCTCCACCCCTTCCCTGTGGCTCAGTCCATGACCAGGGCCCACCCTGTTGGCTCAACTCCAGGCCAGGCTGCTCCAAGGCAAGATGAGTTTGACTCTCAGCCCCTTTCTGAGACAGTGTTGTCAGCATGAGGATGGGACAGAGTTAGCATTCTTGTCCAGGGGTCTCTCTTCTCTGTGTAATGAGGCACAGGGAGGGAGGAGAGGGGAGGTCTTGAGGAAGCATCCTTACTTCCTCTTTCTCCAACTCCCCACATCCAATCCATTTGCAAGCCTGATGGCTCCACCTCCAAAACAAGTCTTGACTCCACCTCTCTTTCTGTCCATTTCTACCACCCTCATCCCAACCTAGCCACACTGTTGCAACAGCCTCCTAACCATCTCCCTGCCTCCACGATTGACCTCATGCAACCCATTCTCAACACAGCGGCCAGAGCAAGCTTTCTAAATTACAAATCAGATTTCATTTGCTTAAAACCCTCTGGAAGGCTTCTCATCACGGTGAGAATAAAGTGTTCTCTACCATGGCCCGTAAGGCCCAGTATGCTGTGCCCTTCACCTGCCTCTTGAAATGCATGTCCTAAAGGTCGTCCCCAAGCTCACCACACTCCAGCTACACTGGCTTTTTGTTTTTGTTTTTGTTTGTTTTGTTTTTGTTCCTCGAACCCAGCCAGGCTTATTCCCATCCCAGGCTCCCCCCCCCACCCAGAACACTCACATGTCTTTTTATGGCTAGTCTTTCTTGTCATCCAGGTCTCAGCTCAAATGTCACCTCCTCAGAGAGTCCTCCCTAACCCTCAATCTAAAGGAGTTTACCTCTAGTGACTTTCATTTACATCACCCAATGTTGTTTTCTTCACAGGACTAACATTATCAGAAATAATTTTAAGTATGTGCTTTCCTGTCTACTGAGGGTCTCCCCCTCCTAAGAATCTGAGTCCATGAGAGCTAAGCCGGCATCTCTCTTGCTTGACACTGCTTCCCCCAGCAGCACATGGGGATATGCAATAAATTGTTGTTGAATTCATTAACTAGTTAATTATCCAGTGAGAGGTGATAGAGACATAAACTAAGGCAGTTGCATCGAGAGTGAAATGGAGAGAATAGATGTGAGGTATTTAAGAACCAGAATCAACAGGGCCAGTTCTAAATAAGACATGAGACAGCAAAAGCCTCGGGCTCCAACATCTTGGTAGGTGGCGAGATAAGTCATCAATATTGGTAATTTATGGGGAGTAGCTTTGGAGGGAACAGTAATGAGTTCAGCATTAAGAAGATGCTTTTGAAGGACCTGGGGGAATTCCAGGTGGTGTCCAGTTGTACACACATTTTGGAGTCCAGGAAGGAGATTGAGGCAGCTGGTTGAGAGTTGGGGAAATCGTGGATGGTAGGTAAGTAACAGGTAGTCAGAGCTGTGGCCTGACCCTGAGTGCAATAAGAGGACCTAGGAGGCAGCACCAAGCACCTTAAAATTTAACAGGGCAGACAAAGCAGAAGCAGAACAGGATCCTGACAAAGAATGTCTGGAGAAGGGGAGGGCCAGGAAATTGTTCCTAGGGAGAAACATTTCAAGAAAGGAGTGGTCAACAGTGTTAAAGGCAAGAGAGATCCTGAAGATACAGGCAGGAAAGAACTACCATTGCAGTTTGGGCATCATTAGCAGCCTTCTTGGCAGGCTCTGGGTGGACGCCAGATCAGAGTGGGTTGACGGGGAACGAGAGGGAGGAGGTACATGGCGACAATGATGGAGTAGAAACTCCTCCAATCAATCTGGCTTTGAATGGCAGGTCAAGGATATGCTAATAGCCAGGGAGGACACAGGATCGAAGAATGATTTTTAATTGGAAAAGACCGGCAACCCAAATCTCTGACTGTATACGAGTCCGTAATGCGGTTTAAGTTCTTTCCCAGAAGCCTGCTAAAGGCCTTGCGAATCGCGGACTACGGTGTGTTCTAGGTGCTCAGCAATCACCGTGGCAGGAAAGGATGTTCAAATTATCCGAGAAAAGAAACCCTTGAGCCAGAAACCAAGTTCCTCCACCAACAGGAAAGAGTAAAAGGAGCAGATGACCACGAGGAAGAAGTAGTGAATGATATAATCCTCCATGACTTCGAGGGGTGAGGGGTGATGCAGGGCTCTGCTCTGAGGGTCTTTGAATTGTCCTGCCTGGCTCTGATAAACAGAAGCTGAGCAGGACAATGTCACAACAACAACAAAAGACATGCCTCTGGAACACATATCCAGATTCTACTTCCAGCTATACCATCAACAACGCAACCCCTCTCCAGGCCTCAGTTTCCCCATCTGTACTTTAGGGACATTGACCTAGTCCTTTGTTGAGAACCCATCATCTCTGATGCTTGTCTCTAAAGCCAGGAGGCCTGGACTGAAATCCCAGCCCTTCTGATTTCTACCTGCGTGACCTTAGGTGAGTGACTCAACTTTTCTGTGTCAGGTTTTCCTCATTTTTAAAACAGGGTTCAGCCCTGACCGGTGTGGCTCAGTTGGCTAGGTGTCGTCCCACAAAGCAAAAGGTCACCAGTTTGATTCCCAGTCAGGGCACGTGCCCAGGTTGGGGGTCAGGTCTCTGGTCAGGGCATGTGCAAGAGGCAACTGATGGATATTTCTCTCTCACATCAATGTTTCTCTCCCTCTCTTTCTCCCTTCCTTCCCCTCTCTCAAAAAATAAATCAAATCTTAAAAACAAAAACAAAAAACAGGGTCAATCATCCTACCTCCTCGAGTTGTTGTGAAGATGAAACGAAATTTATTTATATATATAAAACAGCCTAAAGACAGTGCCGGGGACCTAGAAGAGCACCGTAGAGGCATTGGCTGATAATATTATGGTAACCACTCCCTCCAGGAGAGACCCCCAAGTGAGTGAGTAAAGCATTCTGGTCTTACTTAGAAGAGCAGGGGCGAGAAGACTCTAGAACAGGGTGGGCAAACTTGTGTAAAGAACTAGACAGTAAATATTTTAGGCTTTGTGGGCTATCTGGGCTCTGTCACAATCACTCACCCGCCGTTGTGGTGGAAAACAGCTACAGTTTGTGTGTAAACAAATGGGTGTGACTGTTTTCCAATAAAACTTTGTTTACAAAATACGCAGATTTTCGGATCCCTGTTGTCAAACACAGGACCCTAGATAGAGGGTATGTGGGTGAGTTTCCTCTCTGGTGGGTAGAACTAAGAATTTTTATGCATCTCGACCCAGGCCAAGGGTCTGACCACACTTCTGGCTGCAGACTCACCAAGATAAAGCTCGGAACTCACAGAACAAGCAAATAATAAACGAGTTTTGAAAATAATTAAAATTGAAAATTGATTGTCTGGGCCAGAGCAGATTTATGCAAAGGGACCCTGCTCCACGGGGAGTGAAAGGAGGGTTTCTAAGCTCTGTGTTGAACAAGCTAAGCATTTTTTTAGATTATTCCCAGCATAATATGCCAAAGGGAATAGGCTCCATTTATTATTTCCTTAAAAAAATCAATGAGCTGAAACATTCCCTCTAGACCTATAATATTTATTTCAATGTTCTGTCAATAAATATAACAAGGTTAGCTTTCTATCAGTTTAGTTGGAAGAATCATTTGAGGGAAGTTCTATTTGTTAAGCTCGATTACAGAAAGCAATCAATAGGGGAAAATTCCCTGGTCACTCTAGGCAAGAAATATAGAGCTCAGAGGAGCCATCCCAGGAAGGAGATTGATGTCACTGCCCCATAAGCTCTCCCTCCTCCCCCCAGAAGTAGGAGATGTGGGTGCAATGTTGAGTTATGAAGTGTCAAGCTGGAGCAGTCCCCATCCAGGGCTGATAGGGAAACTGGGGCCCAGAGAGAGAACGGGAATTACTCAGAATCCTGGAGTAACAGAATCTAAACTCAAATCTACATGCTCTGATCTCAGATTTCTCCCGGGTCTTGAGTCATGTGGTTGACTCAGTTGGGACAGTGGGATGCTGAGACTTATAGAGAAAGAATGTTTTTCTCTTTCATTTGAACTCAGCTCCATCGAATAGAACTTTCCAAATGATGAATGAGGGTAAGAGGGCTCAGATGGTATTGAAAGGACAGGGCAGAAATATGCCCTCTATGACCTGGGGACTGCTAGGAACTTGGAGATTTAGAAGAAATGTTTCACCATTTTACCTTCACCCCTCAACACGCACACACACATGCATGCATGCTGAGCTGGCTCTCTCCTAGATATGTCCTCTCTCCTAGAACTTGAGTCTCACCTTTTGACATTGCTGCGGGGCTGGATGGATGGACCCATTCAACCATACCTAAGACTTCCATGAGATGAGTGATGGGCAGCATGGGATTTGGGGTCAGAAGACTTGACAAGCTGGCTTGGCTTCACCAAAATCTTGGCTGGGTGAAACCATTTCACCTCTCCAAGCTTCTCTTTCCCACATGTAAATGGTGGCAATAACAATGACACCTTACTTGTAAGGTAGATGGAGTATAAGAAACATATCATCTGGCTAGACAGATATAAATAAGTATTAGTATTATTGATGGTTGGATTATCATTAGTAACATTTCCTGAATGGTATGTGCCAAACACTGAGCGGATATGTGATATATCACATCTGATTTTCACAACAACACCATGAGGTAAACAACATGAATATCTCCATGTTACAAATACGGGAAATAAGGTTTGGAGGTTAGATTACTTGCCCCAGGTTGCAGAGCCAGGAAATGGTGGAGTGAACATTTGAACCCAAATTATTCAACCCCAAAGCCTGTACTTATAATCTCTACAGTCAGAAGTCCAGTAGTCCTGATCCCGGAGCAAGTAGCCTTCCTCGCTTCATCTCGTTCCCCAGTCACCAACTCATTCCAAAAAGCTGAGTCCTAAGACAGGCATGCGTCTTCATCTCCCACCCTGAGGTCTTCTTAACCTTGAATATCCAAATAAGGCTTCAGTGAGTCAAGCACTTTGTGGGCATTTCCCAAAGTAAGTCATGCCTCATAAGTGAGAGGGCTTGGACTTCAGCTAACTTAGTCCCTCACCAATGGACTAAATTATTCCAAACATAAAGTAACAACAACTCTCCTGAGCTGTCAGTGAGGATGGGTAGGAATTTGGGGAGAAAAATATAACTAATGTAGTTGGATAAATATTTGAGCTCCTCACTGGCCAGGCATTATTTTAGGCACTAGAAATACAAATGCATTCAACAGCCTGCTGAACATTACAGCCTGCATGCCCCCAGTATATCCAAAACTGATTTCAATATCCTACCAGCTGGTCACCCAAGCCAGAAACCTGGGATTTGTCAGACTCTGTCCCACCTATCACCTGGCCCAGCACACATTTACTGCCCCTGGGTACAAGTACAGTTCCATTACTTTGAAAACTTGGAGCCCCCGGCTGACTGATGACAGGAAATCCAGTGTTTTGAAAAGTTTTCTTCCATTCCACTTCTTTGCATCCACCCTAACAAGAATTTCTGGGAACCTTAAAGGCTGCCACCATGTTCCCACAAATCAATCCTGACTCCTGCCCATTGCAGGGACAATCTGCCGAACACCACAGCCTTGAACCCCAAGAGTTTTTCAGAGACGCCACTCTGAGTGGCTTGAACAGAAGTAGAACTCAGAGAACAGTCTTCTTTGGCTTAGGCTAAGCTAGAAAGGTCCTATCATAGGGTTCTAGAGCACCACAACGCTGTTAGATTCAATGATAAATCTCTTTGATTCACACATATAGTCCTTTCCTCCTGGAAGACAGCTGCCAGCAAGAGATCAAAGCAGGGCTTGTCTGAGAGCCACTGACCGGCCTTGGAGAGGACAATGAGCACATGGACAGACATGTGAGCATGCACTAAGACAAGCTCTGAACAGACTGATCTGAAACAGATAAAGGGACCTCTTGTCTTATCAGTTCTGCTCCCTAAGTATCTCGAGTCCATTTTCTTCTCTCTCCATCTCTACCATCACCATCATATGAGTTTAAACCACCACCATCTCTTGTTTGAACTATCATAATTACCTCCTAATTAGACCCCCTAAGTCCCCTCCGGCCTCTCTAAAGCATTCTCCACACAGCCACCAGAGTCATCTCTTTAAAATGCAAATCTGATCATGTACCACCCTTGTTTAAAACCCTTCAGTGGATTCCACTGAGTGTAGGACAAAATTTAAAACCCTGCTGTCTTACTCTGCTGCCCTAAAAGCACCCTGAGACCTGGACTTGAGTGCCAAAGACAGTCTCAAGGAGCACAAGTAAAGTAGAGAACGAGGAAAGTTCACGGGGAAGTCAAAAAGTTTTAGACTTACTCATTATGTAGCAGCAGCCCTAGCTCCTTCCTTTGCATACTGGTAAACCAGCACGAGGAATCCAAAACACTAGCTGGGAATCTTTGTCAATGAAGTCCTTACTGCTTCCCCTGGTGGAAGCATCTCAACCCCTACAGACCAGGACCTTGATTCCCACAGAGCCTTAAGATTCTAGGACAGGAAGTACAAGCTTCCCCAAGTTGGTCCCTGGAAGGGATGGTGAGAGAGCCCAGTCTCTCTTTCACCCATTGGTTCTCAGATCCATGTATTCTAGCTATTGCATCACAATACTACTTAATGGCCATTAGTGTAATATATATGTAGTATCCTGAAAAACAGAATCCTAACCTTGCAAGGTACCATTTCTCACACTGCCAGCTTGCTGAGTTTTTAAGGGGCCATCAGCATTCTATGAGGCTGGCAGCTTCCAGGCAATCTGATATGCAATAGGACCAATGAACCCCAGCATGATGAGTTCATTGTCATACCTCCTCTGCAGTGGAGTCTTGGTCTGAGACAACACTATGTGGAATCCTATGTCAGTACTAAATCAAATGCTCTAAACTTTTGGGTTGTGGTGCTGGAATAGGAACTGCAGACAGGGAAGCCAAACCCATATCCAGATTATTTGTCATTTTCAGTAAGGACAAATTGCTGTCCCTTACAGGGGCACTTGCCACCAGGTGGTTGGTCATTCCCTACAAGGATCAGATCGTACTGAGTATTCAGCGCTGGCCTCTGCTCCTGACAGGTCATACATAAATCAGCTACTTAGCTAGCTCAGGCTTGGTGAGAGGCCTATGCATGGCCTCCATCCCTGCCACCATGCTATCCTTACATGGGCCCATCAGGCACATGTGGAAGGCTGAGGACAGAGGCTGGCTGACACCCAATAGATATCAAAAACATTCAGTGGCGTGTTGGATTTTTTTTCAAAGAGTAAGTTACATTTTATTTCATTTACAGAGAATTGGGACAAAAAGGTAGTGTTTGGAAAATAGCACACAGGTGAGACACACCATTGAGAAGCCTGTTATAAATACTCCATGTGCTCTGTGCAGAGTGCACATGGGGTCCTGAGAGGGCCATTTAAAAGGAGCATCTCTCTACCAACCTCTGGGTTTACACCAGTTCACCTGCCCGCCAGCAGCAGCTGCCTCCCACCATATCGACCAGAACCAAGAGCACATCCCGCAAACAACACTGCAAGTACAGTGCCCTTCAGGGGTCTTCTCGTCCCCTAGTTATTTAATGCCTTATCTACACCGGATGCTCTCCAGTGAGCACTGATATGAGACACAAACACCTGAAAACTCTGTGTCCATCCCACAGGGCCATCCACTCCGCTTATCCCCAGGCGTGTTTTGGTCATTCAGTCTTGCCACATCCAGGTCCTTGACCAATTAGCCAAGCACCCAACAGTCCGCCTAATAGTCTATGTGTATGCTCACCTCAGACCCCATCACCTCCATAAAAAGCTGTCAACAAAACAACACTCCTTGAATTTCTACCTACTGGAGGGTTTTTCTCTCAGCGGTGTCCTTTAGGGCCACCAGCATATTGAGCTGACCCGTCTGTGAACCAACTCAGGATTTTCCCTTTTCTATCAGCTGATCAGGGGAATCTCTTCACATGGTGATAGACATGAGCCGAGGGCAAGCTATTTGTTCTGCAAAGAAAGATGACATGGGAGACTAAGCCACCCGTGAGTATACTTACTTGTGCCTTCTTGACCTGTTCAGATCTGACTCGAATGGACCATTTCCACCACACAATGGATTGCTGACGCATCTACCTAACCTTATGACTCTGGTAATCTGGTAATACTGAGCACATGATGGGCAGCGATGGCCATATAGTCACTTGATGGTCCACGGTCAGGGACCATGGTGCTCGGTCTCTGCTAGGGCCCAGGAACATTCCAGGAACTGGTTTCAAGCATTGAGTAGTTCTCTGCTACAAAAGGCATAGCCTTGCTCCATAACTCTAATCCTGCGATTCTCCTCATAAGGCTTGCGAGACTCTACCATAGATACCCTCACACTGTTGTAGCTACCAGGTCATACGGCCAAGCAGCAGGGCAGGTTACGCTGCAGCCCAGACTTGCTGTTGAACGCTTTTTTGATGTAGGGATCATTCAGAACTGGCAACTTCCTGAGTCCCTTCACAAATGAGTTAGACACTATTTCCAAGTATAGTATACGCACTGCCTCAAAACTCCAAAGAGGCCTGCCCAGCACTGTGCCTCTTTCTTAGTGGTAAGAGATTCAAGGAGCAACTTCTAAAAGCTTCACCAACCTGTCAAGCCCTAAATCTTTGTAGGGCTTAACTCCCACCTCCTGACATGTGCATCTCTTACTAGGATATCCAGAGTCCATGCCACTTCCTATTCATTGGGTTCAGTGAGCATAATGCCACCAATGTAGTGGACCACCACGTTCTCGGAATGTCAAGACAACCAAAGTCCCTTTAGACTATATTGTGACAGAAAGCAAGAAAATTAACATAGCCTTGGGGCAAGACAGGGAATATATATCGCTGTCCTTCCCACGTGAATACAAACTCCCTTTAATCCTTTTTCCTGGTGGGAACTGAAAAGATCAAATGCGGCATATCGAAAGCTGGAGGCTATGTTGATCTGTTCTAATAACAACTCCACATTCAGCACAGCAGCGGCAACTGGGGCTCCAATGTGTTATGATTGTCCACTGTCAGCCTCCTTGACCAATCCGATTTTGCCAATCAGAGGCTGCAATCAGGGACTGCACCAATGACTCAAACAGGATCTGAAAGTCAACCCTGAATTCTTTAAGTCGTTATGGCAACACTAATTTCTACAATGCCACCGTGGAATAGTTTTAGATGTCATACCCTGGCCAATGATGTGGAGAGCATTTTTAAAGCCCTCCACTTGGGCTTCTTACCATAATGGTCAGAGAACCAAGGTGGAGGTTCAGGCCACTACCAAGTATGTTTACTCTAATGATATACTCAAAAACCAGGAAAACGAACAGAGTCAGTGTGGGGGTCCATTGGAGCCACTGTGAGAGAGAGTTCAATTAGGGCTCTTGACATGCCCCAACTCTCATATGGGGCCCCTGCAGCATTTGGGTTCCCAACTCAGACCCGAGATCTAATGGCCCCCAGAAGAGTTTCCTGTTCTCTCCTTCCCCCAATGTTACTCTGAAAAACAGCCATAGGTCCCTTGGGAGCAAGATCGGGGAAATGTGCACTGTACATACTAGAAGGGATGTTGCAGGGTCTTTCCTCAAGGGAAGTTGGCCTCCCCTTCAATCAATAGACTCAGAGTTAGAAGAACGGCTCAGATCTGGGAAATGAATAAATATTCATTATTTTCTATCGCAGAGGCTGTTACAAACCTTTTGCTCGCCACTCTTGATCTTTTTTGGTTTCAAAGTCAAGTAATACCCTTGTTGGCTACCCATACAGCTAGACCCTAGGGACATGGTCTACTATCTATCAGCAAAATTTTAACAGTGGGGAGTTGTATCTCACCCCACCATTGTTTTGACATTGTTTCTGTAGGTGCTGACTCCCAGTAATATGTAGCTTATAGATAAACAGCATGTTTATATAAACAAACATGTCAAACTAACTTCAAAAGACACAGACTCCAACCTTCAGACATCCCAGCTCAGGTCATTTGCGGACCTTCAACCATGGAGCCAGGGTGACATGAATCTAGGATGACCCACACTGGACCATCACTCTCCTTATCGGAATGGACCGTGCTTGTCTGCACACAGAGAACTTTTCAACTCCCTCCCTTGATCTCTTCGTTCCCTTCCCCTCTCCCTCCTTATAAAAACTTCTGCCTCCTCTGAGAGGTAGAGATGGGCTTTGAGACACGAGTCTCCTGTCTTCTCAGGTGTCCAGCGCCTGTCTCTCGAGTACTGGCTTTCGAAGCAGCAGGCAGCCAGGCCTGCATTCAGCTACAAGATCCCTTTGGGCCTGAGCCCCTAGCTGCCGTTCCAGCTTTGCCGCTGACTGTGACAAACGAGTCCCCCTTTCCACTGTCAGTAACTGGCTGGCATGCAGCCTCTGCCATTCCAAAATCCTGCCCTCCCCATTGTCATTGGGCATCATCCCATGGTAGCATGTCTTACCATCAACCCTCAACTCCACTGAGGATAGCCAGCCCTGAGCCCCTCAGTGATGCTGTCGACCCCTGGCTAGCACATTCCTTATTGCTTTAGTGAAGCGGGTGTCCTCTAGGCCTTTCCAGAACACCTAGCTGGTCTCAGAGTCTTATGCCACATCTAAAACCTCTGACCATTTCTTCAATACTCTACCAGCATAACTCCAGCATCATCACCTAATTTACCGCAGGCCTCCATCACGTCCAAACTTCAGAGAGACATCCCAATAGCAGCTGATCAGATTTATTAGCACTGGCTCCAAGTGTCCTTGCCAGACATTAAATCCAGAGTCCAAGGAGAGTAGACCTATGTCAATAAACACTCCTTAATCTGCACCTACATTCACACTCCCCAGTCCCAGGCCAAGACTTTCAGGATCCACTTCTACATGTGTTCCCCTGGTCCTCACTGATACACAGGGTCTGGCAGAAGTAACGCCTGCTTGAGTGTGGTTGGTAGGATAATAATATGGGTGTGATAATTTATAGTTTTAATTTGAACACTTCACCTAAAATGTCATATGGTGTGTTCGAGTGTGATGTTGTTATGTTACAGAAATACATGCTTATGATTTTGTAATAAAATATTTTGTAATAAAACAGGGGTGTTACTTGTGCAGGACCCTGTGTACTGCCAGTTATTGTAGCTCCTTTGGTGATAAGCTATCTTCCTCTGGATCAGGGTCTGAACTTCCCTGCTCAAACTCTGCTGAGACCTATTTTTCTACTTTTATGATGACTTTTGGAGTCACATGTTAAAGGGAGCCACAAAATGGAAGGGGCCTGAGTCCCTCAATTGCCACTTGGAAGAAAGTCGCCAGTGCTTGGGAATATCTATTTTGGAAGCAAGAAATAAACTTTTGCCTTGTTAAGACATTAACCATCTTGAATGGTTAAGATGGTTAAGCATTTATCTGTTACAGCAGCTGGTCTTGCCTCCACGCCTTAGAACCCAAGGCAGACTGACCCAACACTCCAGGAAGAGGAGAAACATTTCCCTTAAGGCTAAATGTTACCTCATAACCTTACATTCCCCTCCAGGACTAACCTCCTCCCAGGATGACTGACATTGGGAATGTCAGTCCCTCCCAAGAGAAATCCTACCCTCCACCCACAGAGATGTGATCAGGCCCTTAAGCTTCAGCCCCCAGCAAGGTAATTAAACAACAATCCAACATTCATACATTCCCCAAAATCTGAGCTTGCAGCCTTAAAACCTCACGTGGGTCCTCAGCAGCCCCACAGGCTGGGCGAGGCTGTGCTCAGCCCAGCTTCTTTTTATCTTCCCATCATTCAAGCATTCTCATCAGCATGTCTTGCCCACACTTATCTTATTCCCCCCACCCTGCTCCCCAATTACTTTTGAATCAAAGGAAAAGGAAGAAGAAAAAGAAATATGAAAACACAGAGGAGCCGTAAGAGGACTGTGTGTAAATCATGCCACTGTGCTGCCTCTGTCCCACGGATTACCATGCTGGAGACTTCAGGGGACATGTCCTGTCTCCTCGGAGTCAAGGCCCAGAAGCAGCATCACGTCTGAGGACGAACTCCATATCCGGAGTCTGGAGGCTAGATTCTGGACCTGACTCACTCACAGGCCCCGAGCCTTGTCAACTCTCTGGATCTTGATTTTTGCATCTGGAGGTAATTCCTAGTTCCCAGGCCACGTAAGCCAGGGGTAAGAATTCGAGCAAATAATAGCCTAAAAGGCCCAAAAATGGATGCACCATCACTGGTATCAATGCCACCGTCACTGAAGCTGTCACTGAGCCACAGTCAGCACCACTCAGCCATTCACTCAGCTATCTGCGTGGGAATACCAGAAAAACCAGGGTGTCACGGCCCCTGCTCTCCTACAACTCACCCTCTACTGGAAGAAACGAGCCTTCATCAGATAGTCAAATAAATTAGTGTATAATTACAAACTGACATAAATACTCTGAGGGAAGGCAAACCATCTTATGAGAACAAATAAAGAATAAGTTGGCTTATATGCTTCTCTGAGGACATAATATGTGAGCTGACATCTGAGGCATGAGTAGGAGTTGACCAGGCAGAGAGAGAGGAGGTACAGCCCAAGCAGATGGTATAACAGGTGCCCAGGTTCTGCGATGGGGGAGAGGGATGTGAAAGTGGTGGGAAGGGAAGGCAGGCTTGGAGGGATCGGAGAGGCCAAGGGGGAGACTGCCGTGCAATGAGGCTGGAAAGGCAGGCAGGAGTCTGGCCCTATGGGCCTTCAGACCCCGTTAAAGATTTTGGTCTTTCTGGTAAGACCGACAGGAGGCCAGTGAAGAGGAAAGTATCATGACCAGGTGGGTGTTCGGAAAAGATCCTGTTGGCTGTGATGAAGACAATGAACTGGAAGCAGCGAGAGTAGAAGAAAAAGGACAAGTGAGGAGCCCTTCACAGGAATCCAAGCAAGAGACGATGAAGGCTTAAGACCGTGGATATAAAATTAACAGGACTTGGGTGATGGGCGGGTAACAGGCTACGAGCAGCTGCTACTGACATCTTGTGCTCTAAGCGTCTCATGAAATTTGCAAGGTTCTTTTCGTTTTGAACAATGGAATCTCATTTTGCAGAGGGGTAAGATTTTGAAGTCTGTGCATAAGACAAGAATTGCGTATAGTCAAAAGTACCCTTGAAAAAACTCTTAAACCACTCATACAGGCCAGTATCCATGGGTTCATTTACACAGACAAGAAAAGGAATTTTTAGGCACACTGAATCTAGAGAAGTGCTGAACTAGAATAAAGAAAACCAAGAAAGAAATCCCACATGCAAATGCCTGGGCATTCAGATCGCTCTTCCTTTAAGACAACTACTCAGATCCCCAGTAGTGAATGAGGAGATGGCAGACAGGGGAAGGGAGAGAATCCATGTACTTACAGGTGGAAGGGGTAGAAATCTTTAAAATGCTTGCTGAATGCTTATTCCATTCAGTTTTAACATTCAGCCTTTATAACTCTAACGCATACTAATGTATTAGTTTCTTATATTAGGCAGCCTGCGTCTAGGACTCCCACTCCAACATCTACTCTGGCCTCTACCCCTCCTTCTGTGAAGGTGAGTTCTTTCCCAAGAGCCCTGTCCCCAGCCACTCCCTATTTACCTGAATGCTAGTGTGAGCCCAGCTTCGGTCAAGCCAGGACTCAGTATCAGTCAGGCTACAAAGTCATGCTGTGGTGATAAACAACCCCTTAATCTCAATCTTAGTGGCTTTAAATAACAATTATTTCTTACTCATGCCACTTGCACACTATGGGTTGGTTGGGGCTCTGCTCCATGTCTCCTCACTTAACGGATGGAACAGACACGATTTCCAACATTGCCCGTCGCCAAGGCAAAGGGAAAGAGAGCTCCAGAGAGGGCTTCGCACAGCAATTCCATGCCCGGATACAGCGCGAGTCACTTCCACTCACAAGTCATTGGCCAGAATTAATCACCAGGCTTCACCCAACCACAAGAGGGCCAAGAAGTACATCCCTTCCATGTGTTCAGCAGGTGCGTAGCCAGAAATATTTGACAAACAACACTAATGACTTCCACATGCTCTAAATGTACAATGACAAGAGAGAGGAGAGACAGGCTTTAATGATTGAGGCTGTGTTTGGATCCCAGGCCCTGTACAACCATGTGGCTGAATAAAATGTGCCCCACTCCTGCCCCAGGGGGCAGAGTCTGTGCCTGGAATAGACTCCCAGACAGCATTTGGATGAGCTATCTTGGAAATTAAAGAGGCAGATGACAGCCTGAGGCTTGGCTCCACTACCTCTCTACCCTCTCCCCAGGCTCTACGGGGACCAAACACAGCATGAGGAATATTGGGGCTGGAGCCCACTCTTACAAAAAAATCTCTGACAGCTCTCAGAAGCGCCTGGGTTAGGGGCGACGGAAATAAGCTGAGTCCCTACACTCAAGACGCTCCTGGCACAATGACTGTTATATGCTCTGGTAGGTAGTTTCCAAATATGGTCCTCAACCACTCTCTCTCTCATCCCTAGACACAGACAGTGCTCTTCCCATCAACAGGTAGAGCCTGTTTGCCCTCCCCTGGAGTCTGGCAAGCCTCGTGAATTGCTTTGACCAATAGAATGCAACAGAGTGAGGTTCTAAACTTTCTAAACCCAAGTCTTAAGAGACATGGCCATTTCCAGGTCTTCCCTCTGGAAGCCCAGCCGCCATACCTTAGACTACCGACTGATTAGAGGCCAGGCAGAGAGAGGCCCTGGCTCAGTCACAGTGGGGCTCAAGTCGAGTGCAGCCACACAAGGGCACTAAGCTACACCATACAGGGCAGTCAACCCATAAAATCATGAGAGCAAAAGCAGTAATTACCTGAAGCCATGAAGCTGGGTGGGGGGAGGGGTTGTTATACAGCAACAGATAAGTGAAAAATACAAAATAGGTGGAGATGCAGGGTTCTGGGGGAGCCCAGTGTAAGCAGATTTAAGAATACTTTAAGAGGTGTTTTCGGGGAGAGAAAAAGAGGTGTTTTCTGTTGTGTTCTCTGGGAACAGACTTTGAAACAGAATTGCATGAGGTTTATTGGAAGTATTGGGAGGAGGTGCTGTGGAGAAATATACCACTAAAGAAGTGAGGAAGCTGGGATTAGACCAGCAACGTGGCTGCAGCTGAGGCCTTAGCCAATCGAGCAGCTCTGGATGGGAAGGAAATTCAGAGTTGTCCCAAACTTAGGCAAGGGATGTGGGCCTCTCTCCCCTCTTTAACTAGCATTGTCTGTGGGCTGGCCCCAGAGTGGTCATAGCCTTAGGCAAGGTGGCTCTCTGCAGCTGAGGACAGTCCTCGTGCAGGAATGCAGCTGTGAGCCCTTAGAGACAGTGTTCTCAGTAGCTGAGGCTGGAGGGGTCAGCCCTGAAGAGCGGAGCTGGGAGGACACAGTGTCTTCCACAGAAGGTGACTGGTGGCACCTGAATGGGGTCAGGGAAGTGCCTGGTAAAGCGAGGAAGGCCGGCAAAAGAAACAACAAAAACAAAGGCTCAGCTGTGGGAACATGCACGGCAAGTACAAAAAGAAGAATTCATATATAGCAAGTGGACTTTATCCAGAGGCAAAAAGGAGCTGCTGAGCAGGGCGGAGACAGGATGAGATACGTTTTAGAAAGATTCCTTGAGTGGCAGCAGAGTAGAGACTAGAGGCAGAGAGATTGTCAGTGATGCAGGAGAAAAATACAGTTACACCCCTGGCTCCTGCTTGTGTACCCTGACCAAGTGCTGAAGCAATGCGACAGGCAAGTCATGGGGGGCTGCCAGGAGGAGTAGGCCCTGGAGTCAGGGGTGGGGGCATCACATGATGCCTGGCACCTTGCAAGTTAGAAGCGTTTGCATCATCTTCAAGCAAGGGGAAGGCACAGGACGCTCTGCTGCCTCAGAGGGCTCAGAGTGGCTTGGGATTTCAAGACATTCAAGTGCACCAACCCACACGTCCCTGTCCCAAAAGTTAGGGCTCCACGCCCCAGTCGAGGCCCTGAATGATCAGGCATACCCAACTTTCTCTGTTGAGAATGCAACTCTCTCTGGAAATCTGCTACCTTTACAATTAATTCCTGGGCCAAACTTCAGTTTTTTCTGCCCCCTGGCTGCAGAAGAATCTCTCTTTATCTGATGGCAAGGAGGTCCTCTGACTTTCACACTTGACCTTAAATTGGTGATTAATCACCCTCTCAGCCTTCCCTTGTCTTTTTCCAACGCTGATAGCCCCCAGCCACAATCATCTAATTCCATAATCTTTATAATTACTGCAATACATCCTCTGAGCCTCTCGACGTCTGTGATACAACTCCCACCAGTGTGTTCCCTCCACCAGTACCCTATCCCAAGTTCGCCACTGGTAACAGTTTAACGCTTGCACGCTAGAGCACGTCAGAGGCCATTAGTACTTCTACTCACCACAGTGCTGGGCTTCTCGTGACCGACTGGCCAGTGGGTGATACAACTCCAAAATGCCATTTGAGTGTGTGTCCCAGGAACCACTCCGAGCACCAACTGTAGTAGGTCAGGTTTCCTAGAAACACATTGAAAATGGAGACTTGCGTGCAGAGGGCTTATTGGGGATTGATCTCAGTAACACCACCTGTGAAAGAGGGCGGGTAACAGGATAGGGCAGAAGGAGAAGTTAAACTCTGATACATTTGCAACAGAGGCCTCAGTCAGTCCAATCTCTAGAGCAGGTATGGCCCCTTCAAGATGTCCCCAAAGGAGGCAAGAATAATCAGCCATTGAATTTGAACTGCCTTTAGGGAGGGGCATAACCTTGGGAAAGCCCTTTCCTTTGGGCCAAAGATAATTCTTGGGAAGAGACTCAGCTGAAAACTATTGGCCACCATTGTTCCCATTGGCTAGGAGAATGAGTACCTCAATCCCGAGGGAGGTCCTGGGGACCATACCTCAGCAGCCACTATACCCAGAGAGTAATCTTAACCAATGCAAGGTGGAGATTGATGATCAGTAATGGTTGTTGCCAAGGCCAAGTAGACATCCACTGGATTTGACCACAAGGAGGTCACTGGAGGCTGGGAAGCAAATTCCTTCAGGGGAACAATGAGGGAGAAGCCCATGCAGAAGGAAAAGAGTAAGCAGAAGGTAGGGATGTGGCGATGACATTTTTGACCTCTCCAGAACCTATTCATGGCTGGTGTGGATGAAGGAAAGCCGTTCTATAGAAAGTAACCTCACAGGGCGAGCTGATCATAAATTCCTAACTGGGCAGGTCATGGGGGGTCATAAGGTCTCTCTTTGCCTTAAGCAAGCCCTGTCCATTGTTTCATCTAGGTTAACACACCTTTGAAATATGCAATAATCCCCTCAGGAAAGCACATAATCTCGTTAACTATCCTGTAAGCGAATCCCTGCCTTGCTCTCTCCCACCTCCATATCACCTTCCTTACTCTCCCACCTTAATTTCAGATGCATAAAAGAAACTGTAAAACTGTTATTCCGCAGAGCATTTGAGACCTTGTTCCCTGACAGGTTTATGTCAGTTTGGCTCAGATAAACTCTTAACAAAAGTTCTCTACAGGTTTGGACATTTCTTACGTTACCACTGGCTTCCTATGGGGTCCTAATACCTAAAACAAGTTGTCCTTTAGGAACGTATGTCTTCGAGTATTGCTGGCATTATCTCCATACAAACATACACAGACACACAGGCACCCTCAGGCGCATGATGAGATTTCCATGGCCCGTGATCAGGTATCTGTCCTCCACAGCCCAAAATCGAGCTCTGTAAATCAGACTTGCAGAAACAGACTCCACCTCCACCTGTACACCAGTAGGTACCCCAGTTGGGGTCTTAGCTTTGTCTTTAAGTCTAATCAGAATTCTACAGCAACCCAAAACAAAAAGAGCCCAAGATACTAAAATCACTGTTAACGGCAGATAATATTGATTGATCACCAGTTCTCAATCAATTTTAGGGAGGAAAAACATTTTTCCTCGACCCTTCTAAGTTCTTCTGGCTGGTCTAAGAATTAAATTGACATGAGACAGATTAATAGGAGAAAATCAAATTTAATTATGTATGTGTGGGGAATCCACATAAACATGAGAAATTCCAAAGACGATCAGGCCAACTGAGGCTTATATGCCTTTCTGAGCTAAGCAGAAAGGGACCTTCTAAGAAGGAGAACGAGGAAGGGAAGGAAGGCAATTCACGGGAAGATGAAAAGTGCAAATGTCTGGTAAACAAATGTTTGCTGGGCCACGCAGAGGCCATGGGACAGGGAGGGAAGATTCAGCAAGTAGACTTCACTAGGTCCCTCCCTGTCCACATCTACTTCATCTTACGAGACAGTGATCTATGCGGATTGCTCCCGTCCTGGAGCAGATCGTCCGTCCACGTTCTGCTAGACAAGTAGGAGAAAGGTCAAGTTTCTTCCTGAGTGTTTTGCTTCTTTAAAATAATCCTTAGGCTGAAGAAACACATCTTGGGGTGGGGAATTTTGCTCCCCAAACCAGCTTTGTTCCAGGCACCTGTTAAGAGCTTTACGAGCATTAACTCATTTTATCCTCTCTAAACACCTGGAGGGGGGTACTATCCTACCATTTTATAGATGAGAAGCCGAGGCTCCAAAAAGTTTGACCACTTGCCCACAGCTGCACAACTGGTTGGCGGCAGGACTGAGATTGTGATTCCAGTAAGGCTGATGACATGGAAAACAGGACGCTGATCGTGAGCAGGCTCACTCATTCATTCATGCAGCAAACATGTATGGAGAGCCCACTGTGAGTCAGAACTGTGCTAGGGACTTAGGAAGCCAGGGAGCTCACTTTCTAGCAGGAGAAATAACTATAATGCAGTTACATTTACTCATTTGTGTATGTTAAAAGGTGTAGTGGATGCTGTGGTATGGTGCCCAGTTTCCCCACTTCTGGACTGAGGCACTCAGTCCCCAAAGTGCTGGGAATGTGGTGGCCCATGGCATTCAGCTCAGTCACTCTCCTCCAGTACTGCCCTCAGAGAAGGCACCTGCTTCACCCAAGGTTACTCCCCTTCCATTAGGGCAGCTCATATCCCATATCTGGTAGACAAGGGGTTATAAAGGCCCCAGTTTTCTTGCCTCTTCCTGGTTTCTGGCACAGAGATCCTAAAATCCTTAGAATTTCCTAAGTGATGAGAACAATGGAGGTGTCTTTTGTTATGTCAATGAGGTGACTTTTGGAAAGCCCCTAGGTAACCTAAGGATGGGGGCTGGTTGCCAGGGAAACCAATCACAGGATTAGAGGGTTGGAACTTTCAGCTCAACCTCCACCTCTGTGGAGGGGAGAGGGGCTAGAGATTGAGCTCAATCTCCAATGGCCAATGATTGAACCAATGAGGCCTATAATGAGGCCTCCATAAAAACCCCAAAAAGATGAAGTTCAGAGAGCTTCCGGGTCAGTGAACATATGGTGCTGGGAGTGTGACACTCAAAAGCCCACAGAAACTCCACACCCTTCCCCCATGCCTTGCCCTATATGTGTCTACCACCTGGCTGTTCCCAAGTTACATTCTTTTGTAATAAACTGGTAATCTAGTAAGTAAACTTGTTTCCTGTGAGCCACTTTAGCAAGTTCATTGAACCCAAGGGGGGTGGGTTCTGAGAATCTATCATGTATAGATGATTGATCAGAACACAAGTAACAACCTCAAGTGGCATCTGAAGGTGGGGGGGTGGGCAGTCTCGTGGGACTGAGACCTTAACCTGTGAGATCTGATACTATCTCCAGGTAGATAGTGTCAGGACTGAGTTGAATTCTAAGACAGCAAGCTGGTATCAGAGAATTAGTTGGTGGTACAGGGAAAACCCCACACATTGAATTGGTATCAGAATTGGAGTGTTTTTGACCTAAGCAATGCAAGGAAGGACTTGCCAAGAACTGAAATGAGGAAACACTGCAGGTAAGGCAGGTGTGGGGGGGATCAGGAGCTCCACTTTGGATGTGTTGCATTTGAGATTTACAGAGTAACAACCCTGGGACTGAGCAGCTAGCTGAGCTCAGTGACACAGTGCAGTGCAATTGGGTGTGACAGATAGGGTTAAGGGGCACAGCAGAAGTGGGTGATGAGGGGGGGGCTCAATGGCACAGGGGCCTGACTCTATAATTCTGTCACCTGACATTACAAGATCTACTCCAACCTTCTATGGTAGCCTAATTCAGTGAATGGCAGACAGACATACAGACAGAGAAGGCTCCATGTGACAACAAATAAGACTCAAACCGCACATGTGTGGAACTGAGTTGAGAGTGTATTTGAAGATAAGAATAGGGGGTCTATGCAAATAGTTTGTCCCTGGGTGTGGAGGTGTTGATTGTGAATATGCACGAGTGTGAATAGCAGATTGCATGTGTATGCTTGCTCCTGTACCTGCATGCATGTGTGCATGTGTGCATGCTTCTATGAGTGTGTGCATGTGTATGCATACTTCTACGTGTGCCTGCTTCTATAAATGTGTGTGTGTGCATGCTTCCTGGAGTGTGTATATGTGTGTGCACACTTCTGCAAGTGTGTGCATGCTTTTATGAGTGTATGTGAGTGTGGCAGTGCAAGTCCAGGGGCTGGGCACACTCTAGAGTGTGCATGTGTGCATGTGAACGTCACAGTGGCCCTAGCAGCTGGGCGCACACTGATGTGAGTGAGAAAATGGTACCAACTCAGGGCCTGACACACTGTAGACACCTATAGTTCTGAAATGTGTCAAATAAAAAAATAGCTGCTATCTATCAGTGCCCAGAACAGAGCACTTGAGTCACCTGGACAGTGCGGGTAGAAGCTCCCTTTGCCACCCAGAGCCACACTGATCCCTCGAGGCCCTGCGCAGACCGTTCCAGGCCCTGGAGTTCCAGGCCCTGGAGTTCCCTGCAGCTCCCCCATTCCATGCCCTCTGCTCCCCTGCTGCTTTTGGCAGGGCTGGGAAAACTGCCGACACAGCTCAGGGGAGACAAGGTGGTTAACTCTCCATTTGCCATTAAGCATAATCAGAAGTAATCCGTGTGGAGCCCGCTGCTCTGGCTGGTAAGTGATTCCCCAGAACAACAGATAAAAGCCTGGCACTAAAGTGAAGCCAGAAACGATGTGTAATTGGGATGAAAGAATTCTTAAATCTGCATGCTGCTTTTAACTTGGGAGGCTTAAATTACAATTAATAGTTCCCTAGGAGAAGGCAGGAGGGGAAATAGAGGAGTTCCAAGGCCCTGAGCTCAGAGCACTGGGCCCCATTCTCAGTTCTTGGGTGTTTGGGGGAGTGCTGGGTGTGGGGCTGGGGGCGGGCAATAAGAAGGGAGGAGAAAGCTGGGAGGAGAGAAGCCTTTTCAGGGTCTCTGGTTTCCTGATGGGCTGCATCCTTTACAAGTTCCAAACCTACCAGCTCCTGAGTAGACTCATCCGAACTCCTGGACCTTGGCCCAGCCCTTCTCACAACATCTTTGGGATATGGTCAACATCAAAAATCAGCATCCCCATTTTCCAGATGGCAAAACTAAGGAGACACTCCTTTCCTGGGGTCCTGGGGTGCAGCTAATCCATACCTGCATCTCCAAAACTAGGAGAGGCCTAAGAGTTCATCCCTCCCTACATCCCACTGGGGTACAGAGGCCCAGAGATGGGTAGGTGTTCGCTCAACATCACACAGGGCAACAGAATAGAGTTAGCACTAGGACCCAGGCCCCCTGCCTCCAGGGGCTGTTCCTTCCTTTGCACCACTGCACAAGAAGCCAGGAATTCTCTGAGGAGAACACAGTTTTCTAGCGCCAGCCGCTCCGCCCCTTCCTTCTTCCACCTACTCCAGGGCCCAGGAACTGAGCCCTGACTGCTGACCTGGGGAAGGTGGGCAGTCCTCCCCAGGCCTGGGCCTGCCCACTCCATCTTTGCTTGGCCAAGTCTGGGCTGCCCCCCTTCAACACAGACTTGCCAATTCTCCCTCTGCCTGAGACTTTGGGCTTTCCGCCCTGGTGTCATGCCCTGGGCTTCTCCTCTGTGGTCTTATGGACAGGCATTCAATTGGGTAGCAGCTAGGCCCAAATCAGAATCATGAAGCTGTCTGGCTGTCCCGCTGGAACGAGGGTTCGAGCCCTCAGATGACACAAACAGATACTCAGAGGGAGCCTCGAGAGCTGCCCGGGCATCCCCAGGGCTGGCTGAGTGGCTGCCCTGGGACTTGGCGTGGAGCACAGACTCCTGTGCTGGCCAGAATTCTGAAGCTCCCTCACATGAGCTCATGGGTGGCTGGGTGCCCAGCCCCGCAGTTCATGGTTTTGGAATGTGTTCTCTGCGCTCGTCTGCTTCTGTCCCCCCATTTTGCCCTAACGAGAGCGGCCGGCTGCCTGCTCTCGGCCCTTCAAAGCCTGGCAAATGCCACAGAGGGCTTTTTTCTTCTAAGCCTGCCAAACTGTGTAAGCCATACATGCACATGCATGTGCGTGTACAAGTCCCATGCATACAAGATTGTGCGTGTGTCAGTCACATGTGCTGTCTCTATGCATGAGTGAACACACGTGTGCCTATTTGTGTGCACATGTGGATATTTTGTGTGTGTTCTCTGCAGGAGTCGTTTTAAAAGAATGCAGCAGGATCCACTTGGGGCCCTGCGTAGCTGAGCCTTATTTATGGCTCTCCTCTGTCTGGTTCGTTTCCTCTAACTTCCCTGCAGAATGATATGAATGAAAATGACACTATTGACTATCTTGGTAACCATAAAAGACCTTATAGAAATAAGATTTTTATAGTTTGTGGACTGGGAGAATCAAAAGACTAAGAGTTATGGACTCGGAGAATAGGAGAGAATCAAGCTGAGGCGGTAGGAGAGGTCCCCACGGTGGATCGTCTGTGGGGTTTTTTTAAAACAAACTCATATAAATAAAGTGATTGTCTTGAAAGAGTTATGAGAGCCCTGAAGCTGGTGGGCAATATCTCTGTGGCCTCTGCAAAGGCAGGAGGAGTGGGCATGCCGTCTGCCTGAGAGGAAACCCTCACTTTATCTGAGCTCTGCTCCCGGCCTCCCACGAGAGGCGAAGGAGGCAAGGAGGCGGCAGCAGGACAAGTGCTGCCCCTTTATCTCCTAGAGAGCTACAGCATTTGGCAGCCTTGGGAGAAGAGCCCCAGGGCCGGCCCCCCACTAGCTCGTGTGGGTCTGTGTAGTCTGCATCAGGATTGTGCCTGCAGATTCCAGGACAGCAGCCCCTCCACGCTTGGATGGGAAGACGCCCCCATGAAAACTGAGCATCCAAACCCTGCACAGTGACTTCCCAGTCCCATCATGGGAAGACACACCATCACCATCAATGAAAACCCTGCATAGAGAGCTCCTGCAGCTCCCAGGCTGAGTCTGAGCAGGTCCTTTTTAGCAAAATCCAGGCCCAGTTCTACAAATCTTTACCAGTGTCCACTTTGCATTTGTACTTTCATAGGTAAAAGGGTTGCATCCTGCCCTCAAGGAGCTCTCTCTGGGAAGGTGGAGAGGGAAAGTGTGGACAGGAAGGCCTTCTCCCAATGAGTACACAAGTACACAGGTATGCAGGTATGCAGGTACACAGGCAGGCAGGTGCAGAGAGCAGTGCTGAAACTTGGTGATGAAACTTCTGATTTTATTCACCCCAACAAACTAGGTTCTGGGCCCTGGGCACACAGGGCTAAATCAGACCCGGCCCCAGCCCTAGAGGAGAATCTCACGGCCAGTGGGGACAGGAACACCGATCTGGACACACCCAGTACAGATGTTAAGGACTGAATCATGAGAACTGCCCACAGAGCACTCACAGATTACCTCTACCCAGGAATGAGGAAGGCTCTTCAGAATGGGGGACATTTCTCCTGAGCCTCAAAGGACAGGGAATCCACTAAAAAGATGAAGAAAGGCCAGGCCTGGCAGGAAGAATGACAAATGCAAAGGCCTGGAGGTGGAAAACACAAAGTGCATTTGGGGACCTGCTCTGGTGTGCAGAAGGGTCGCCAGCTGGGGGCCTGGAGCAAGGGGTGCTGAAAGGACCATTGGGGGCATCTCGGATATTTGCCATAGCCCATTTTCTGTGAACAATGGGGCAGCACGAAAGTGCTTTCAGGAGGAGAAGTGATTAAGGTTTTGGAAAGGTCACAGTGGACATAGAGAGGTCAAAGAGTAGGAGTGACCCAGGGACTCAGAGTGGCAGTAACACTGGAGACTGTCACATCAGAGGTAGAAAGTCAAGGGAAGGTGGAAAGGCTCCTCCCCAGCTTTGCATCTGAAGACTGTTCCCAATCGGCCAGTGGATTTTCAGACAAAGAGTCAGCAGCCTAGCTTCCCAGTGCCTCTCCTCCCTCGTTGCAGCCGTCCCCAGTCCCCCCAGCTTGTCCTCAGCCCTCTGGAGCAACACCATGTCACTTCTTCCATTGTGAAAGGGGCCATTCTGAAAGCCAGACAGAAACGACTCCATCTGGTCAGGCAGCCTATTGGAAATATCCTAACCAGGTCTGAGAGGCCATCCAGCCTCTGGTTTCCTACCCCCCTCCCACCCCCAGGGACCTGGGAACACAGGATGAAGGCCAAGGAACACCGGTGGCACTTGTCAACGCCCTGACTCCTTGTCTGCAGGCATCGATTTCTCTCCTTCTTGACCTTTCGAGAGAGGTGCCCAGAATTCAAACCCAGTCATTGCCGCATTGGTGGTGGAGACACTGGGAGACCCAGCCCCGCCTCCTGCAGCCCCTCCAGGATGGGATGCGTCTGGGAGAGCAGCCTGACCACTACCGTCAGCCGGCCTGAGTGCATCTGAATCCAGGCGAGCCAAGCAGGGCTCGATTCCTACCGACAGGAGCTGCGAGGAGAGTTTATGGTCCTTGATTACACCCAGCAGGGAGGCCTTCTCAGTGATGAGAGAGAAAATATTCAACAACCTGTCTTTGCAATGTGCTGATCTCTTGGAGAGAGGGAGAGCGGGAGGGGGTGGGGGAGGGGTTGAGAGGAAGAGAGAGTGATTTATGATTTATGAGAGAAGAGTTGTTTTTAATCCCGGGCTCCCCAAAACTGCCTCAGTCCTTCCTCTTTTCTCCTCCTGTGGTTTTTGCCTTGGTGTAACTTTGAGGCAAAAGGATGCCATCCCTACGGGCCTCCGCAAGTCAGTGGAAAGCTCAGAAGGATGTGGACCCCGGAGCCCTCACTGAGCATTGGCTCGAAGCTGGGAGAGAGGGGACCCTGGCAGCACAGCCTCTTCCGAAGCCCTCTTCTCTCCTCCACGGGCCTTTTCACGTTCTATTTTACACTCAGACGGCCGCTGCTTGTGCTTGGTGCTCCGTCACAGGGCCTGGCTCATAACGGGTGCTCATAAATGAAAAACAGAAGAATGGGTATGTATCTGTTCTCCCTCCCTAGGCAGAGACCGCCTGTTCCTCCCACAGCCCCAGTCCAGTAAGTTGTACAAAGTCAGCACCGATTATGTTTTGAATAAATGAGTGAGTGAATAATAGATTCCACACCCTACACAGACAACAGTATGGTGGTTGCCAGAGGGAAGGGGGTGGGAGGGTAGTAAAGGGTAAAAAATAAAAAAACTTAGTGAGTGAATAATAGATTCCACACCCCACAGGGCTTCGGCACTCCAGCTATGCTGCCCTTCGCTCTGCGTGCTATCTCTGAAGTTCATTCTGGTTTTAAATGATACATCATTTGCCCCCAGAAAATGAAATACCGGGGGAAGAGAGGGGACTTTTTTTGGAGATTACATTTTTAGTTGCTTCTTAATAATTGATAAGAACTAGAGTTTTAAATCACTGGATCGGACCGCCCCTCCCCGTGGATGGCCATGGCAGGGAGGGTTCCTCAGTTTCTGCCCAAGCTCTTCCTTCCCAAGGTTTGAGGAAGGAGTCTAGGGCTGCTCCTGTTTTCTTTTCTCCCTCAGGTCCCCTCTCCTTCCCCCCTCAACTCCCTGAGGGCTCTCTTTTGGCCCAGTTAAGACCCTGCCACTTGCCTTTCTGCCTTAGTCTCCTTACTTGAGGGACAGAAAGGGGCGACTCAAATGGAAAAGGCAGCACCGCTGACTTTACCTAAACAGCAGGGTTCCGACCTCCAATGTGCGGTCCTGGGATGGGGGGGTGGGGAGGGAGCCAGAGGCCCGGCTGGAGAAGGGTGATTGGGTGACCAGACCGGCCACCACCAGCTGGAGAGGGGAGGCTCTCACCCAGGACCAGCGTCTGGAGGGAACTTTGCAAGATCTTCAAAGCCTGCAAATTCAGTGTCCGCGGGGGGAGTCGGGCAGTGGACCTCTCTGGTCGACCTCGAGGCAGGTCCAGAGGGCAGGTCTCTCCCGGCTGCCAGGAGCCCCAGTGGGGCCTCTGCCTGCCCTGCCTTCCTTTCCCAGTGCTGACCCCGGCAGCTGCTGAGAACCTGCGGCACTGAGCTACCCTTGCCTCTGGCTCTGTAAACCTTGGTACCCCCCGAAAGAGGAGGCAGTCAGCGCCACGAGGACGACGCCGGGAGCTCGGAAACTTTACACTGAAAGTTAATCCACTGAAGCGTAGCCCAAAATAAGCGCGCTGCCTAATGTGCCGGGAAGTGCCGGTCGCAAGGCCAGACTGCGAGCGGATGTCTGCGCATCTCCGCCCGGAGCCTGCATTTAGCGCCAGCGAGGGAGTCTGGGCTGGAGCGCTGCTTTCACACCGACTCAAGCCGGCAGTTTATGGATCTTGATTGCACCCAGCAGGGAATCCTTTTTAGTGATGAGAGAAAAAATATTCAACAACCTGTCTTTGCATTGGGTGTGTTGGACACACTTCCCTGCTTCGGAATCAGACATATGCAAGTTGTGGGAGCGAAGCTGCTGTCTGCAGGCCAGAAACACTCCTCTCCTCCCCGCGTCCCGCGGCGGGGGCGGGGGCGGGGAGCCCAGAGGGGCTGTGGACGGCCCGGCTCCCCGGGGGAGGAAAGGCAGCGCCAGCCCACCCCCACCCCCACCCCCAGCGCGGCTCCCACCTCGGCCGTCCGCCTCCTCCCTCCTCGGCCCGCGGTGCGCACGCCTGGGCGGTCCTCGGGGAGCCGGCGCCCGCGTGGGGCCCGCTGACAGCGAGCCCAGTAGAATATTGTATTAGTTGGTTGTGAGCTGTGTTCTCGTCAGGGTATCTGAGTTTCACAGAACAGACGGGGTGAGAGTTTTTGTGCTATATCCAGATTGGCTTAAAATAATGTCGTTTTTGTAGCTTATTAAACCACAGAAACTACACCAAAGTCATCTCCGCGGCTGCCAGCAAACTCTCCGAGTTGGGGTTGGGGTAGGAACAGAGCTCAGCCCGGGGCTCAGGCCCCTTGGGGAGTGGAGAGCAGGGCGTTGGCAGGGGAAGAGAAGAGAGGCAGCCACCTCCTCTTCCTGCCTTCTCTGGGCACCAGGCTGAGGGGTGTGCAGCAACCCTGGCTCCCACCCTGACCCCAGAATCCCCTTTGGGGCATCTGAGCGAGCTCAGGGATGGGGGCTTGTCCGCGCAGGGACTGCTTGGGGCTGAGGCACTGTCTTGAGGAGGGGAGCCTAGGCGCTGAGGTGGGCACCACCTGCAACAAAGGAAAGGGCTGAGAAACACCAGGTCCAGATCCTACCCCGGGCAGGGGTGGCCGGCGTCTGAGTTTCAGCCTGTGTCTGGGTTGGCAGTCAGGTTCCAGGACTGCAGGAGAAAGGCAGGGCTGGGAAATGGGAAGGGGCCTGACAGACAGAGGGTGCCAGGCAGTGAAGGCCCATCGCACCCCTCCCTGACCAGAGAGGCCTCCCCCTTCTGTCTGGGAGACCTCCTCCCTCCCAGTCCCAAAAGAATGGCTGTGTCCCCTACCTGTGGGGAGAGTGGAGACCAGGGGAAAGGGCTCCCATGAGACCTGGGTGAGGAGAAATGCCAAACCATTGTTCTATGTCATCCTGCCCAGGTCGGATAATCACAGGTAGAACTGCTGTATAGTGGCTTATCTATCCATGTGATCTTCACAACAAGCCAGTGAGGCATGTGTTTTAATGGTCCCTAATTGTCAGATGAGGAAATTAAGGCTCAGAGAGGTGGAGTGATTTGCCCAAGAACACACAGCTACATAGTTGTAATTTGAACTCCCAAATGACCACAGAATGAGCATTCTGACCATTCTAACAGGCCCTCTCTGGTAGCTGAGATTTAAGAATGGATGACATATAGTTCTGTGTCTGTACAATGCCCTGTGCGGGTATTTTAGAAATGGGAACACCTAAAGAAAATGAGAAATATTCAAGGAAAAATCAATGTCCCCTCGTCTTCATTTCCTGATTTGTCTGTCCAGGCCAAGCCTGACCACCTCTGACCACCTCAGCCTTTGGTATCCACCAGGAGAAAATCCAGGGACAAGCAACACCTCTCCAGGGCCAGGCAATGCCCTGCCACTTCTTATGGGCACCATGTCTAGGCTACCAGGGCCACAGCCTTCCCTGCCCTCCTGAGGGACCCGTGGCTACGGCAGGAGCTGCTCTCCTCTGGTGGTTTCCATCCACCCAGGTGCCCAGAAACCTCGGAGTCAACAACTGCTTCCCTCATCTCCCCCCACCACACCGAGTCTGCCGCCAAATACTGAGGCTTCTACCTCCGAAATTGCATCCCCTCATCTCCACTCTGACCCAACCCCAGCCCAGGCCTTATCACCCCTCCACCTGGATCACTGCATCCCTCTGCTCACCAGCCTCCCTGCCTCCAGTCTCTCTCCAATCCACGCTGCAGCCAGACTGAGCCTCCAGGGTGACCAAGCCCGGCTCCTGTGTGACACCTTCCCAAGGAACCCCACCACCTATGCTACAGGATGAAGGTCTCACACCTTAGCCTGACCTGCAAAGGCCCTTCACAAGCCACCCCTGCTCACTTCTCTGCCTCACCCCTGTGTGCCCCTTACACCAACCACCCAGAATGAATGGCCTTCTGAAACCCAAGCTCCTTGGACAGTCCCCCTGCTTTGGCTCAGTGAGGACCACCTGCCTGATACTTGGGCTTTATGGGATCAACTTCACACCCTCCCCCAAAAGTCCTGCTGGAAACAAAGAGCATGAGACAGAGACAGAGAACATCGAAGTAGTGGTCCCCCAGCCCCGTGCATGAGACAGAGACCCGGCCACAGCTCCAAGTCCAACAAGCCGTACCTCTCGGTGGGTAAGGTTTGGGCCTGGGCCCAATTCATAGCTCTGATATTTGGACACATCATTGAGTTTCTCTGTGCCTCAGTTTCTCCATCTATAAAATGGGGTAATAATAGTACCTACCTCTTACATTGATTGTGAGGACTAAAATAGTTAATATATATAAAGGGCTTGGAACAGGCTTGCCATATAGTGTTATATAAATGTTAGCTGCTATTTTTATTATTTCATCATTATCATCTCGCCCCCTTTGACCCCTCTGCTCCCTGATGACCCTGACAAATCCCTTCCTCCCCCGTTCCTTTCTTCTTCTCGCCCCTTCTCCCCTTCCCCTTCTCCCCACCCACACATTCTCACACACATGTATGCCCAGATGTGTGTGTTCAGATGCACGAGGATGCACACACATAAACACACACGCAGACATGCCTACAAGCCCCCTCGTGCTCACACCAGCCTCCCACCCTCAAAACTCTTCTCTCTCCCTGAGTTCCTCTGCAGCCACCCTGTATCAGGACCCTGGTCTCATCCTCTCTATCCCTTTGCCACGGCAGAATCCAAAGTCAGGAACTCCCAAGAAAATAGCAGTGAGGCATGTGGGCATGTGGGCATGTAGGCAAGTGGGGATGGTCCCGGGCAGGATGAGGAGTTCCTTCCCAAATGATCTCAACTCAGCAGTGACGCCTCCACGGCCAGCTCCTGCCGCAGCAGACCCCAGGCAGCCCTCACCTCAGACCCGGGGACAGGTGGTCCCACCAGAATTGGAAGTGTTTATTTCCTGGGCGGTCTGCTGTGGCCCCTCTGTGAAGTGCCGAGGAGTGCCAGATCAGCACGCGTGAGAGGCAGGCAGAACTTCCCTTGCAGACTCACAGAAGCTTCCACACAGGGCCCTTCCACACCAGGCAGCTCTCCCAACACCCAGCTTGGGCTACCACTTTTATGCATCCAAACCTCTATTTCAGAAGGAAAGGGGGAGATTTGGACTGAGGCAGAACTTAGTTCAAGTCTATAACCTCCCTACTGTGTGATGTCTGGTACATCACTCAACTTCTCTGAGTCCATTCCCTTCTGGAGACAACAATCTGTATGTAGGGCTGTTATAGAGAGTGACAAGGAAAGTGAATAGGAATGTGCTAGAAAATTCTGAAGCATCATCACCTTGGGGCTGTATTAGCCATTTGCTGTCCCCAGATCCATTTTCTGCCCTGCTCTGTGCCCCAGGAGCCCCACCAACATGAGGGATGTCACCCAGGGTCCCCCACCCACAGCTTCCAGTCCAGTCCAGCTCCCGGGCAGCACCGGAAGCAGGAAAAGAGAGAGCTTGGGACTGTATCCCCATTTCTTTCTAACTCACTGCATTCTGGCACTGGCTGTGACAGTCCATAGCCACAGCTCTGGCAAGGGGCCCCTCTGTCCCTCCTTCTCTTGGCCCTTCAGCTAAGAGGAGCCATGGCTGCCTTCTTCCTGTCACTAAGGTCCAGATGTTTCACCTCTCAAATCAAACTACCCTCAGCTAAGGTTTTTTGGGTGTATCAGCCCTCCCAAGCTGCGCCCAGTGCAGATCACAACTGACCCTCTCAGCATCGCCCATGTTCACCTGGCTGTTCTGTGTCTTGAAGACAACCTGGGTGCCCAGCTCTGCCACCCTTTTGCTGAGTCCCCATGGTGGTGTGTCCCTGCGGACTCACAGGATGAAATCGGAGAAAATGGGAAGGGACTGGAATGATTCCAGGATGGCTTCCCCACTGGGACCTGCAGCGGAAGGAGCCTCATCTCACGTTTCCTGTGCTCCCTGCAGGCAGGGCAGGCAGCCTGTGCCGCGCGAGACCTGCCCTGGCCCTGCAGCCAACAGCAGCCCCTGGGAGACTTGGCCAGGCATGGCCTTTGTCCCCGATACCTGGAGCTCAGCATTGGCTTTGCCTGAACTGTGGAAGCTCCAGTTTAATTAAGGATCTAAGGAGAAAATTCTCTGTTATTTTCTGAATAAATTAAGGAAGTAACTTTGATGCAATATCATTTTCATCTAATCAGGAACATTGTGAAATTACCATATTGTTTTCCATCAGAAACCCCATCAGCCCCCAAATCAGATAACCAGGCTGGAGGATGCCAAGGCCCTTCTGTCTTGGGGCAGGCGCACGCTACAGAGAGAAAAGGGATAAAATGGAAGTTGCCACAGCCTTTGCATCTCTTGTCGAGTTCGAGAGACTACTCCTGGCTCTCAGCAGGACTCCTGGGCCCTGGCTAGGTCTGGTGAGTGGTCCCCTAGGCCAAGGCAAAGGGGAGAGGCCCCGGGAGACTTGCTGAGCGGGTTGGGTCTGATCAGAAACTGCCCAGAAGCTTCTTGGCAGTTCAGCTGGGAAGGAGGAGAGGTCCAGCTCTCCTTTCTCTTGAGCCCCTACTGCCACCCCAGGCAGCCTCACAAGGAAGGGTGCTCATAGGATCCCTCTGGCACCAGGGGGGAACAGAAGGGAAGCCCCAGGATCCAGCATCTGAGAAAAGTCCAAAGACCGCCCACACGAGGTGGAGCCAGAGGCTGCTGGGAATTTTCAAAACTTCCCCACAAAGCTGATTTCCCATCTCTGACGAAGCTCCCTGAAGGCTTGAGCTGAGGGCATGAAGACCAGAGCAAGGCAGGGGACCCTGAAGGGGGGATGGGAAAATACCTGGGCTGGACCACCCTCCAAGGAACCTCACTGCAGCTGTTCAGGGTCTCCTCTTCCTCAAGGGCACTCCCCAACCCATCTCAGCAAGAGCGGGGCTGAGGCCAGTGAGAGTCCAGGGCATGAACCCCTGAGAGTCTAGGGCTGTACAGTCACGCACTGAGAGAGACCCAAGTCCACCCTCAAGGGGGTGACTTTTTTTAGAAGAGTCTGGTGATTGGATCAGAATCTCTTTCTATTGATCTGTTTGTCCTTATTACTTTCAGTTTCTGTGACTTTAACTCCAGTTTCTCTCCCCCTCCCTCTTTCTCTCCATCCCTCCGTCCTTTCCTCTCTTTCTTTCTCTTCTCTGCCCTTTCTCTCCCCTCTCCTCCCCCCTTCTTTCCTTCCCTTCCCTCCCCTCCCCTCCCCACCTTATCTCTCTCTCCCTCTTTCCTGTGTCTACTTCCCACCATGTTTCAGGCCTTCAAGAAGCCAAGAGCCTTACCCAGAAGGCAGTGGGGACAACCTTCACCCCAGCCCTGGGTTCCACCTGGCTCTGTGTCCCCCAGAGCCAAAACTGGACAATAAGGGAGTGGGAGATGCCAAGGGGAACTCTGAGCCTCCCCACACACTCCTGATGCTACTCTCAAACCAAGAGGACATGACCAGGCCATTTCAGATGACATCCATTCAAAGTGAGTATGAAGCAGGAAAACCAGGGAATGGAAGAGAACGAGGAAGAGGAGGGTGGCTGTCACATGGCAGAGAGAAGTGTGAGGCCCAATGGGAGAGTGAACGGGTGGGAAGTGCCCAGGGAGGGTGGAATTCCAGGACAGAGTGGGAGCCAGCCTGAGGATCTTGGTCAGCTCCAGTTCTTGGAAGTGGTAAGTTATTCTCATTGCTGGATCCCAGAGTTAAGCCAAGGGCCAGGCCCAGGGAAAGCCCAGGAAACATTTGCTGACCTGAATAAAAAAACTCCCAGAATATGATGCACTGCAATACAGCCCTATCCCACTATAGGCACATAGGGGAAAGGGGGACCTGGAGCAGCTTGGATCCACGAAGCAGGGAAAGGCAGCCACCAGGAGGCGCTATGAAGAGCAGGGTTGTGGCCTTGGCACTGGGGCAAATGCTGTATGCCCTTCTGAGTTTGGCCCTCTTGAGCCCAGAGTCGCAGAGCATGGCCAGAAAAGGCCAGCAGCTCTCAGGTGGACCCATTTATTCATATGGAAAAGGTGTCTCAAGTGGCTATTTGTGCAACACTCTTGGGTGAGGTCCATTCTCCTCCCTGTGAGTGATGTGCATGGAGGTGGCGAGCACCCCCACCAGAAGATCGGGAGTGGGTGTGGTTGTAGACCAAGTGGGGCGATGAACGTGTGTGGGAAGGACCTGAGCATGCTTGGAGGCCTCAGTGGGAACCACTGAGGGACAGGGCTGAGCCGGGACAGTGGAAGGGGTCCTGGGCAGCCCCCAAACAGCAGGCTCAGGATCCGTGCCCACAGCTGCTGCTTAGCTCCCTTTCTGTTCTACCCACTCAGGAGTGGGGGATCCTTTCTGCGAAAGACCTTGCCCTGGGATCTCCAAGACCCTCACAGCCCGCAGGGAACCATTGGACACGGACAGCCTATTTTACCTCACTGGGCTCGATCTGAAGTTATCAAGAGGTGTTTTCATACATTTGGCTCAGTGAATACTTCTGACAGTCTCTTCTGGGCTTTTCTGGCTTTGATTTCCAAATCAGCTCTTGCTATCATATGGAAAGACACACAGAGTTGTCCCTGCTGGCCCACACAGCTGGACCTACCTCTTCCTGATCTCCACTCCCCACCCAAATTGACACCGGTGTCCGAGCTCCCATGGTCACTCGGCAGTCACAATTTTCCTTCATTCGGGACCACAGTTAGTCTAGCACTCAATTTCAGTCCTGCACTGTTCTCTCCAGCCCCAGCCCTTCTGCCCTGCTGCTCCCCCAAATACCCCAGCCCCAGGGAACCAGAGAGGAGCAAGGGTCCCCTGAAAGACCCCAGCATTCACCCCCAGGCAGCCTACAGTCTGCTCCCAGAATTATCCAGTTCCTGGCCTGGGACCCAGCCCAGTGCGTGGGGACGCCCCTGCCATGGCTGGCTGGAGCTTGTTGTCTAAGCCAGCCTGGGGGTGCCTGGGAGCGGGCGGGGAGGGTGGCCTGACGGGGCTCAGAGAGCAGGCACACCCTGGGTGAGGTCATACCTGCCTCATACCTCTGGTATTCTGGCTGATCTCTATCTCCTCCCCCAGCCCTCAGGTTACTCCTCGGAGATGCAGGTAAAAGAGGTGCTGATATTGCTGATCAGGCCGGAGGCAAGACAGGGCTGCAGCTGAGCCTGGCCTACCTGTCTGAGGCTCCACCCACAACCTCTGCCCTACCTCCTGCCACCCACCAGATGGACAGACAGAGAGTTGGCTATCCCAAGAGGGAGAGGTCTGCTCCCCAGTATACCACCTCCATCAGGGTGGGTGTCCTGGGAAGGTCCCTCCCGCCCACTCCTCACCCAGGAAGCCAGGCCAGGAGGAGGGAGCCTGGGGGTGGGGGTGGGGAGCAGGTTTCCAGAGGGCTTTCCCCTTGGGAACACACTTAGTCATCTCCCACCCTACCCTCTGGGCCTCCTCATCTCCACTTCAACCAAACTTTTAGCATGGAAACTTTTGAGAATGAAAGGAGAATCATACACTGAGACTGTCCCAGACAAATGAATATAGGGGGGCTCCGATTCTTGAGCCCTCACTTTGTGCTAGACCCCCAAGAAGGCACATGAGCATTTTTTTAAATATTTGTTTTTATTTACTTTTAGAGAGAAGGGAAGACAGGGATAGAAACATCCATGTGTGATTGCCTCTCACATGGCCCCCACTGGGGACCTGCCCCGCAACCCAGGCATGTGCCCTACCGGGAATCGAACAAGCAACCCTTTGGTTCTCAGCCGGTGCTCAACCCACAAAGCTACACCAGCCAGGGCCACATGAGCATTTTGATGAGTTTAGGCTCTGAGAAAGCCTGATGCTGCTTCAGCCTGAGGTTCCCGGAAACTGGAATAGTGTTCAGCCCTGGACCCTTCTTTGTAGCAGAATGGTGGGGTGAGAAAGAGGCTCCCTAAGGATCAGAAATGGGGGACAAATGCCAGAAGCTTTCAGGAGACCAACTTACATTTTTTATTCTCTTTACTACCCTCATCCCTAGACTGGTCCCTGAAATCGAGGCCCTAAGATGAGGGCAGGCCACACTTGTGGTGATTGAGACGTCCTCTCCCCTGCCATCCCATCTCCATCCGCCCAACACACACTCCCTGCCTGCCTCCTTTGCACTACAGCTAAGCCTGTGGTTCTCAGTGTGCGGTCCCAGCTCAGCATCAGTACCACCAGGGAACTTGTTAGAAAAGCACATTCTTAGGCCCCACCCCAGACCTACTGAATCAGAAACTCAGATCTGAAGCAGCTAGAAGCACTGCTGTACTCCTCAAACTTTAACAGATGTGCAGATCACCTGGGAATGCTATTAGAGTACGGCTAATGGAGGGGGAATGCAGATTATGATTCAGGAGGTCTGGGAGGGGCCTGACACTCTGTACTTCTTAGAAGCTCCCAGGTGAGGCCAATGGTGCTAGTCCACGGGCTGCACTTGGAACAGCAAGGCCCCGCACACCACCTGGGGAGTCTTTTAAAAATCCCATAACCTAGGCCCTGTCTGCAGAGATTCTGATTTAACTGATCTGAGGTGAGACTGGGGCCGGGATAGGTTTTACCGTCTCCCTGGGCGAGTCTAGTAGATACATAAAGTTCTCAGCCCACGGTAGTGAGAAGCGCTTCAGACGTACACACCCCATGTCCCCACTCATCCTCTGGGACCCCCTCCTCTCTTCGGTCCTCCTATTCCCTTCCACATCTCCTTGCCCACATCTGTGGACATTTGGCACACGTAAGTGCAAACACGTGGACATGCAGAGAGGTGTAAAGACGGAGCCTCAGAAACACACAGAGGCAGGCAGTAGGGCTGCAGGCACACTCAGGCAAACCGGACATGAACACCACCACGTGAACAGGTGTCTACAGATAAATGGACACATATGCAAACACGCCAAACCTGCAGGAGCACACACCGGCAACAAAGGACTCAAAGACCTCCTCCATCTGTCTCCATATGTGACTCTTGGTCCTGTTGCTCCAGACGACAGGGCCCCTGTCTGTCCCTGACAATACTGCAAACAGGAAGGCTGGGCCTAGGCCCCCCTCCTCTCACTCAGCACCACTGAAGTACTCTGGGCCAAACACGGGCCTCCCAGGGAGCCATCACTGTGCCCAGGCAGGCCAGCTCAGCCTCTGGATCTCCAAGGGGCCTCCGAGCCATACCTGCCCTGGTGCCCAGACCAGCCATGACAGGGCACTGCCCCCAGGGTCTGACCCTTTCAAGAGTCTGTGGGTGTCTTCAGCACCCCCGCTCATCACAGTACAGCTGTGTTGGGGCCTCCTTTGAGTTTAAAACCAGAACCCCGCCCCCCCCTCAGTGCTGGGGCCTCCAAAGACAGGTCTGATTGATGGCTCAGGGGGACTGTGGCGGCTGCCAGCCTATTTTATGATGTCATTAGGCAGCTTCGGCAGCGGGAAGGAATCCCTCCTGACATCATAAAGGACTTGATATTTCGCTAATGTTATCTTGGTGGCGTGTCGCCCTGACATTTCTCTTCGCTGCGCTCCCCCCAGGACCAGGAGTTGTCTAACTACAGCCTGGAAAAAATGCAAAACAGACAAATGCACCCTCGGGGGACAACAGGGGAAAACTAATAGACCCGCCCGGCTCCCACCCACGGAGGTGGTTTAGGTGGGAAGCATGATGTGTTTGTCAAAGGGGACGCAAGGCTGTCTCCCTCCTGCAGCCTCTCCCCCTTGGACTGCCTCTGCTCAGCAGTGGGAAGAAGTCGGGTGCCGGGATTCCAGAACCAGCTCTGCCACCCAGCAGTCCTGGCACTTGGGCTCAGTCCTTGCTCTCTGGGCCTCAGTTACCCAATCCATACCCCAGTGGGTGGGGCCCAGACTATTTCGAAGACTCTCTGGGCCTCTGTTGAGGGCCTTGAAACTGTGGGGGAGGGTAATGGTGCCACAGAGGTAAGAAAGAGGGACCCCATCCTCGCCTCGGAACTGAAACTCTAGACAGCAGGGGAGAGTGGGTTCACACCCCCAGGAATGGTTTTGTGGGGGCAGATTCAGAAGAGCAAGAGGGAAACCCAGCCTGAAGCCCAGTGTCTTCAAAAGACCAAGACCAGTTCCTGGTTCTGAGGCAAATTCCTTGACCAGGCCAGGCAAGCAGAGGCCGGCAGAAGGGGCCCAATCTCTCATCCCAGGGCAGCCGGGTGGCAACGGGCTCGGTGAAGGTGAAAGACCTAATAGTCACGGGCAGCTCCCAGATCCACCTCCGAGAGGACCCTGGGTCAAATCAATCCCAATCCTCCTGCCCAGCAGCAATTGCATCCCCCCACAATCCCTCAAAGATGGGCCTCCAGCTCACCACCTGCAGGGATGGGGAGCTCGCCCTTCCCCCAGACAGCCCTGCTACCGCCCTCCCTGGGGTTCCCCCCCACAAGGGTCCAAACTCCACCTTCTGGTCATGGTGGGGCATGGCTGCCCCCTCTGTCCCAGGACCCTGCAAAGTTATGCACAAACACCTTTCCCAACCTCCGCCCCCTGCCCAGAGTGCGCAGAAGAAGCAGCCAGGGTCCCTGCTCTGTTTTCAGAGAGTGGAATATTTGTTGTCAAAGAGCATCACGGCATTTTAACCTGGAGCCCATGGTTAGAACTGCAGTTTGAGGCCGTGAGTGTCCTCTGGAATCCTATGTATCTTATTTCATGCAGTTAAAAACGCTGTGCGAGAAGGGTCCCTAGGCTTCACCAGACTGCTGAAGTCCATGGTCTTTAAAATCATGTTCTAGAATCCAAGCCAAGCCACGTTAGCCGTGAAGGTGTCAGGTCTGAGGGGAGCATTCCGGCCTGGTCAAGCCCTGCTCCATGTCTTGGAAGAAACTACTTTAAAAGTGAAGGCGGGTCTGGCCAAAACCTGCTCCCAGGTCTAACCTCCACCATGTTTCTTCTGGGCCCTGAGGTGACTAACCCACCTGTATCCCAGACTCCTGAGCTGAACCGGCCACCCAGCAGACACCTAGGGAGGGCTGAGCTCTGTTCTAGAAGGGCAGACAAAGACAGATCAAACCCAATCCTGGCTTCCAAAGTTCTCACCAGGTAAGGCTGACACTCCAGCCACACTTTGCTGCCCCCGTCCCCTGCACGCTAGGGACTCCCTACATGCTCCGTCTGTCCCTGCTGCTCCCTGGGCCCGAGGGCCCATCTCAAGCCCTTCCAGTAGCTAACCCCTCACCCCTCAGCCCTCCAGCATCCAGCTGGACTACCTACCTTAGTCTGCGTGCTCTTACTTCCCTAAAGAGGCCCAGCTGAGTGAGAGCCTCCAAGAAGGACCACCTCAGCCTTGGATGCACTTGCAGCCATGATGCAGGGTGAGAAATGATAGAGAATACCAGGGAGCAGGCAGCCTGGGGCGCTGGCTGGCCCCTGAGAACACGCTGTGGACTCTCAGAAGAGCAAGCTCCAGAGCTGCTGGAGAATGATAACCTTTGACTGTCTCTGTTGGTAGACAGCCACTCCGAAGCTTTGGCACTCTCCAAAATGATGAGCAGTTCATTGATTGAACAAAGACTTACTGAGTGCCCATTATCTGTCAGGCACTCTTTCGGGTGGTGGAGATAAGACAAAATTCCTGCTCTCAAAGAGCTTACATTCTCTTGGGGAGAGACAAGCAACACAGAAAAATAGAGAATAAAAATACGATATGGTCTGCCAGAGGGTAAGTGCCATGGATAAAAATAAGTCAGAAAGAGCCGGGTGTTCCTCACAGAGAAGGTGACATTCGAGTAAAGACCTGAAGGAAATGACCGAGGGAGCCGTAACGGGGGGAGAGCGGTCCAGTAAAGGACAGAGCACTTGCAAAGGTCCTGCGGCAGGAATGTGGCTGACATGTGTAGGGAAGAGCAGGAGGGTAGCGTGGTTAGAAGGAAGTGAGATGGGGACAAATAGCAGGGACAGTGAGTGACAGGTATGGAAGCTGATCATGTGGGGCCTCGAAGCCACCGTGATGACCTTGGCTTCTACTCCAAGTGAGATGGGAACCACTGGTGGTTTTGAGCACACAAGTCATGTGATGTGACTTGAAGGCCAACAGGATCACTGCGGTTGCAGTCTAGCAATAGGCCACTGGGGAGTGGGGGCCGATGGCGGTGCTCAGCCCGCTGCCCCGCGGTGGAGGTGGAAGGAAGTAGTGGCTTCTGGGTATGTTCTGAAGCTGGAACTATCCTCACCAGGCATACCCCTGGCTGGCCCTGCGCGCCATTTCCTCCCATCCCCCCAACCGCCTTATGAAACCGGTCCTTTATCCCCACTGCACAGAAGAGGAAGCTGAGTTCAGAAGGGTCACACAGCCAGTAAGTGAGAAATTCAACCCAGGCCTTTTCCAAGCCTGGAGCCCTAGTTCACAGCCCACCTCATGTGTGCCTGTCAGGGTCCCAGCCAGGACAGCATCAAGGCACAGACCCGACAAGAGGGGAGCAAAGCCAGCAACCGACCAGCCGAGAACTTCATGCTAATTTGGAATCGTCCGCAAAATATCATCATAGCATGCTTTCTCTTTACATTAAAGCCCAAATGACATTTATTGGTGTTAAGCATTTTTATTTTTATTTGAACAATTTCCAACTTTTAATCAATCTTTTGGCTTTAAATTCCATCCCAAATCATTCAGTGTGTGGAGAAACCTGTAAGGAGAAAGAAGGATCATTGAAGATATGAGCGAGAGCACCTTGTTTCTTGCCAGAACCTTCCATCCGCATTCCTGCTCCAACACTGCCGTGGGCCAGGCCCCGGGCCAAGGAACCTGGGGCAAACGGGGGTGCCTGGGACCCAGCCCCTGCAGGGTGGGCCAGGAGAGATATTTACAACCAGCACGTGAGGAGAACCATATCCAGGGTGAGGCTGTCTGGGAGTGGCCCAAATAACTAAGCAGGGAGGCCCAGCCAGGGAAGGCTGGGAGCTGAGCATGGACAGAGAGAGCCCCAAGGCAAATCCCAGAAAAGGTTCAGTGATAGCAGAAGAGACTGTGGACAGACAGACAGGTGCACTGGGTGGGGAGATGCTCTGAAGTCGGAGCCAGCAGGTCTTCCAGCAAGGGGTGAGGCTGTCCTGTACCAGCTCTGTAGGAAGGCTCGGGGGGACTCCTCCCAAAGGAAGGAGAAAAAGTCAAGGGTTCTGGCTCTGCACTACTTCTGGGGCAATTATTAAAGTGCAGTGTGGAATGCAACGACCTTAATTTTAAAAGCCCCAGGAGCCTCTGTGCGTCTGTGGCTGAGTCCACCTGGGAAAGGGGTGTGGGGAGCCCCTCTCCAGAGGCTGAAGTGAGGTTCTAAGGCTCATCTGTCACCTCCACAGCAGCCCACGGCCAAGTCTCCTCAAGTAAAGTTGCAAGAAGGGAAGGAAAGAAAGGAAAGAGAAAAGGGAGGGAGGAAGAATAGAAAAAAAGAAAAGGAGGTAAGGAAAAAGAGAAAAGAGAGATAGACAAGCTCCAAAGGGTAGGCAGGTCCTCCAGAAGCACCAAGCCCTGGTCTGGTCTGGGAACATGGGGACAAAACTTCCTTCACACACAGCAAAGGGACATGAGTGTCCAGGGGCTCCAGCCACATGGGAAGGGCCAAAGTAAAGACCTGCCCTGATCACCTTGATGCAGCTGGGCCTGCATTCTGAAGGAATACCTCAGAGGTAGATGTGCACATCCAGAAACGCACCAACACATGGGCACAGCCACCTACTGGCGCATGTCCATGGACAAATGCACAGATGTGCCTGACACACAGGGATGCACAGAGGCATTGGAAAGGACACACGTGCTGCACGGTGGTGCCGTTGGGATGCCAAAGGAGAGATGTGGACCCACATCCACAGATGCCGAGATGTTAAGACATGCGCCAACATGGACAGACCAGTGCAGGCGTTGAGAGATGTATACAAATGGACATCCGCAGAAACAGGCAGAAAGGTACCAACACACATACATGGACACTGAGAGATGTGTACATGCAAGAAGTTCACTTATACACACATGTGTGGGCACACATACACAGGTATACACTGACATACTTGCCCACAGCAGACATACCTTGACACACAGATGTGCACAACTGCATGGATGTACCTATTCTTGTACTGATATGTGATGCATATACAAACATTTATAAGGACACATGTTCCCAGATGTATCCTCAGTCACACGCGTACACACAAAGGCACATTCAGCCAGGCACATGAACACAACTGGGCTGTTTGGACCTCAGGCCCCAGTTCTCAGCATCCCCTGGCTGGCTGTCCTCAAGCCAGGTCCTCTCCTGCCCTACTCCTGCCAGCTGCCACACTTTGGCTAGCTCCCTGGTGCTCAGGTCCTCCTACCATCCCTTTATCTGCCCACTGGCCCTGGTCCAGGCCTCAGGCTCCAGGATGGCAATTGCCCCATTCTCCCAGGTGCTGACTCAGCCAAATTTTACACCCAGCAGTAGAGCCAGGCCAGCAAGGCTTGTTGCAGCCCGTTTGGGGCATCAGCAAGGGGGGTGGCGGAGAGGGAGCCAGGATCTTGTAGCGGCAGAGAGGAGAGCAGCCCCAGCTGCCACGCAGGACTGCCTGGTGAGGCTGCAGGCTCCCTCTCCCCAGGCCCCCCCACCCTAGGCAGGCCTCAGGCCCCTCACCTCTGAAATGGGACCACATACCTGCCCCATGACATGTCAACTCAATATATACATCATCTCCCAGATGACAAAGGGATGTTGCCTAACCTTCCCTTGCTTTATCTTTATAGTAACTCTAACACATAGGTTTTATTTTTCCCTGTTTTAGACTACGTAGCTGAGCTCCAGAAGGGTAAGTCACTCAAGGGAACAGACAAGACTGGAACCCAGGTTCCTGCTCCATCTTTCATGGTGCAGCACACAAGCTTCCTGGGTCCAATCACTTGCCCACAGCAGACATCACTAATCGATCACAGTGTCCTCTTTGGGGATCCAGACTTGGCCTCAGAATCCTTCTCAACATAGCATTCCTGGCAGACACTGATAATTGGCTGGAGTTGGCACCCAGGATGAAACCTACTGCCATCCTTTCACTGCATCTAATTCATCTGATTCAGGGGGTGGATGTGACAGTTCAATGAAATCAAGGGCAGAAAGGACAAGTGATGTGCCTATCGGAGGAATTTGAGTACAGTTTCCAAAGGCTGTTCATATCCAAGTCCCCCAAGTCCCCACTACACTGGGGAGAAGATCAGGGGCAAGACAGTCACTGTCACTGCTCCATTTCACAGAGGAAGAAAGACCAAGGGCTCGAGCAGGTGAGTCCAGAGCCACACCCCAAGAGTCAGAGGTGGGACTGGGGTGCAGGCGCGGTTCCAGCTTCAGTGCTCTGAAAGTCCCCAACTCCAGCCAGACAGGCCAGGCCAGAGTGTGGGGCGTGGGGAGCCAGGGCTCAAAGGGGAGCAGGAGGGTCCAGTCTCTTCCCAGCAGAAAGGAATTGACCCTACAACTAATTGGTTCAGAGTGCTTCTTTTGACCCTAATTAGCTATTTGTCATGTCCCCATTTGCATACCAGAAAAGATGTAAATTTGCATATTTGTAAATGAGGCCCGGCCTGGATGTGGGTTCTGGAAGAGCTTGGCAGTTGCTGGCAGGCAGGGAGGCAGCTGGCTCTTGCCACTGAAGCATGGGCCGTGGAACGAGGAGATTTGGAAGACAGCTCCTTGGCTCAGAGCTGAAGGGGCTTTCAAAGGGGGTCAGACAAGACTGGCCTGCCTCCCCCGACTCCCCTGGGGCCGAGTGGTGGGCATGGAGAATGGGTGAGCCTAATGCTGCTATTTTGATTAGATGAAACAAGGAGGGGGGAATATAAAGTAATTTCAGGACGCTCTGTGCTGGGAAGCCTTCTGTTCCCGTCCTTGGATAGAATCTGTAACACTTGCAAAGGAGGGGACGTCCCCCTCCACCTCGGAAAAGAGGAAAAGGTTTGGGAGTAAATGAAGGTCAGGAGGAATTGCATCCTAACTCCCTCCCCCCTACCCACCAGCATCTCAGAGGCATATACACACTTTACACAAATCCACAACTCACTTACACATGCACAGTCACACACACACACACACACACACACACACACACATATAAACGTTCACCCCCCCCCCAGGAACACCCTCACTCACAGCACCCCCAGGCCCACAGAGATGCACATGCAACTCTAACTGGAGAGGCGCGTTCGCATATGCAGACATTCCCAGACTTCCCGCCACATACACATTCACGCCCTTACACATACAGACACACACTCAAACACTTGAACATAGATGTAGGCATACAGACTCACTTAAGCTGTGCGTAAATATTTACATACACACACACACATAAGCCATACACGAGCACATCCTTGCTAAGACCCAATTCCCAGGCAAATGCTGGAAATTCTGACCCCTCTGCCAGAGCTCCTGGTGCCTCTGTGGGAAGAGACAAAGGAAGTTAGGTAGCCATCCTTTCTAGAAAGGGAGTGGGTGTATCCCCAAGGAATTGGACCTCAAGTAAGGATTGGTTTCTTCTCTAGGAAAGTGATGACTGGGAAACGCCCAGTGCCTTCTGGGCTTTGGTCTAGGGCTTGGACCAGGGTCTGGTGGGCTTTGACAAATAGAACAGCATGGGAGGCAGGGGGAGTGGGGCCTGGCCCACGCATTGAGCAGGAAAGCCTCATCAGCACCTCGGCATTTCCATGTTGACCTCAGGGGCCAGGGGGGATATAGGTGGCACAAGCTGCAGCACATTCAGGCATGCGGACACCAACATGGCAAGCTCAAAGGGAGTCCCATACCCATGAGGCTTCCCAAGACGGAAGTCCAGGTGTTGACTCTGGGGCCTGGCCGCTCAGGGTCAGGGACCACATGCCTCAGCCACTGTTCCCATTGCCAGCACCTCCTCCTCCCCAATGCCTGCATCTCAAAAGGCAAGCTAAAGAGCTCCGTATTTGTAAATTAAATATAGCTGCACTCCAGCTTTCCAAGGAGCTGGGAAGGAGAGAAGGAGAGAGAAAAAGAGAGGGAGGAAGAGAAGAAAAGCTGCCGCCCTCAGGAAAGTCTGGCCGCTACAGATTGCCTGAGTCATGAATATTCATCTGGTGAATAAGGAGAGCGGGAGTTTGCATAACAGCTCCACCCACCCAACTGAAAGAAATGTCACCGCCTTTGCCAATAAAGTGCCAAAGGAAGCCGGTGGAGGCTGCCAGCCAGACGGTGCCAAACTGCCGACTTCCACTCCCAGGCATGGAGAAAGCACATTGTTTCCGGCCCAGGGAGCCGCCACTTGGGGCTGAGGGAATGGAGCTGGCTGCTGGGAGGGAACCAGAAGGAAAAGTTTCACTCACCACCCACAGGAAACCTGGTGGGTAGGGTGCCTGGGCCACAGCCTCTCCAAAGAGAGTCATACCTGACTGATCGAGGTCACCCACTCTGGCCAACCCCCAAGGGCCTGGGTCCAATGGCAAGAGCTCCATGCTTGGGACACCCTTAAAGAAATATCAGGAGAGTCCTCACGAGTCCTGAGTGGTTACTAGACACCAAGAGGCAAGGGGGCAAACTAGATGTCACTTTGGGGGCCTAGAAGTCCGCAGTAACCTTGGCCCCATTTTGCAGAAGGGAATATCCCAACTGTAGATGACTCCTGCCTCTCTGGGTCACAGTCACTTCCAAGGCTCAATCCTACTGTGTCTTATTCCAAGAAGTGTCTGAGGCCCTTCCCCAAGACAGAGTCCATCTCTCTGTCCTCAGTGCCTCAGTCCTGAAAGTTTGCCCTGACACCAGCCCTTTCCCTGCCCATGGCTGTTTCCTCCCCCCAGGCTGTGAGATCTGAGGTCAAGAGCTGTGCCCAGCTCGAGATTCAGAGAAGGCAGTGTGTTGAACAGGGCCCTTTTCTTCCACTCGTTTCTATCCCCATGCCTGTGCCTGCTCCCGGGGCCTTTGCTGCCCTGAATCCATTTTGCAAGTCCCTGGGAGGTGACTAATCCTAAACCGGCAGCTCAGTCGGGGGCCCCGTGAGATCAGGAAGGGTGCTCCGCAGCTGGCCTCTCGTCCTCAGGCCACACACTCCCTGTGTAGAAAACTGAGAGAGGTTCCAGCTCCCCGTGGCGTCCCATCCTCATGGTGGCACCCACTTGGTGGTGTTACAAACCCGCCTGCCCACCCGTCTGCCGCAGCTGGCTCCTTCCAGTAATTACCTAAATGAATGGAAGAAGCCGAGCTGGAGAGAGGATGTTCTCTTAGCACAGAAAAGCAATTAGGGCTGTGGGCGTCTCCAGCTGCTGCTCCTGTTATGTAAAGTTTGGGATGTGTATTTGGGACTTAATGAGGATATTTATGTGTTCACATCTTACCTTCACAGGCTGTTCATTTCAAGCATCCCAAGTATTCTTGGGCCAAGTACGCAGCAGGAGAAGCCAGGCGACAGGCTCCGAGGGAACAGTTCCACCTCTGAGTAGCCAAAGAGCCCCTCTCCCAGAGCTCACAGCACCCCAGCAAACAGTGATGACACCCACGTGGAGCCTGGCCCCCTTCTGCAGTATCCCTGCCAAGTCCACACTCCACTTGAGGCCTCCAGGGACTGGAATTCCTTTCCCATCTCTGTAATGGCTAAAGCACCTGCAATTGTTGCAAAGTTCCTTCTTGAACTGAGCCAAAATTTGTCTCTTTGCAACATCCCCACATCAGCGCAAACACGCAAACACTGCCTTTTGGGACCACGTGGTACATGTCGTTCCCCCTGCCCCAGCTCAGCCAGTAGCCCTGCAGGAACTAAACTGGTATGAAATGGGAAAAGTCTCTGTGGCTGAGTAAGTTTGAAAAAATTCTATGTCAAAGTTCCTCTGCTGCGGGACTTCTCAGAGCCTCTACCGAGCTCACGAGCACTGGGTTGTGGGTGCTAGAGTTCACGAACGAATTTGCTCACAAAACCCTCCTCTGTAAACCAGCCTGGAGAAACGAGGATTCCAAGGAGCTGCTTTAGGAAACACTGCTTCAGCAGGTTCAAAGCAAATGTCAAAGCCCTGGCCTGGGCTGCTTCAAGCGTTCCTCCTAGACTGGACATGATGCCTGGGCCCCTCCCCATCCGGGCCACTTTCCGCAGGTGAGTTCTGCCCACGTGTCTGAGCCGCTCTCCTGCTTCTGACAAGTGCTGGCCACTGGAGTGCAGAAGAGCCTTTACCTTCTCTATCCAGACCCCACGCTCCCACTGAGGCGATCAAAACACCAGTGGGGACACAGCAGCGGAATCACACTGAGTGTCTTTGCTGAAAGTCCTCCCAAGAAGCCACAATGGAGCTTCGGTTCTTTATTCTGCTCTCCGGCCCTGCATCGGGACCCTCAAGCAGACGCCCTCTATGCCAGGTGTTCCACGCAATGGGGTTCCTGCTCAGCCTTCCCTGAGCAGCCAGATGGTGGGCCACACTGAGCCCCCAAATATCTGTCCACCAACTAGTAACTGACACACAGTGGGGCTGTTTTCACAGCATCGCCCAAAGCATCCATTTGTCCTTGACATCTCGGCACCTCAGACTCGGGCAGAGCTCTCCAGTAACCCTGGGCTCCAGGCCCAGAAGTCTTCTGGGACTGAGGCCATTGTCCACACCTGCACCAGGGGGCGCTGGACCCACCAGGCCCCTCTCATCTGCGCCTTTAATCACCCCTTCCATGCCTTCCCTTCTCATCACCCTTCAAGTATGTGTTCAAGCTCAGACATGGAAAGCAGGTTTACCTCCCTGGCCGAGTCCATTAGACTGCTATGCTCCCTGGCCTGGCTGTTGGGAGAAAATTTCTGAGGCTTCCTCCGGGCTTGGCAGAAGGGTTAGTGATGCCTGCCCATGTTAGGGAGCCGGCAGGGTGGCTCAGGTGCCAGCTTTTGCCATCCCTAATCAAGGCTCTGTCACTTTCCCTCAAATCTGCTCCCCCAAGCTATAACCCTCCTTTCTCCCATGACAAACTGTCCCCCACTTCCCCACACACACTCTCCCTCCAAAACTGCTCTCTCTGAAGTCACCAAACAAACTCCTATTTGTCGAGTCCTGTGCCCCACTTTGGTCTCAGTGCCTTGACAGCATTAGCTATGGTTGACCTTTCTCTGGAAATTCTCCCCCGCACCCACAGAATTCTGAGACAGGATTTCTATGCCCCTGGCTGGCCCTGGCCTTCCTAACTACTCATCCTGCTACTTCTCTCATCCCATAAATGTGTCGGAGATCCAGGGCCCAGTTCAGCCCGCTCCTGTGCCTGCTGAAGCACTCCCTCCCTCCGAGAGTTCGCCCACAGCGTGGCCCTTGGGAAAAGACCTCCCTGGCCCATGGCTCTGTGATCGGTCTCCTGCATCACAGCCCTTGCTGCCCACCAGCCCGGCTGCCACAAGCCAATGGTCTGAAAACCCAGCGCCTCCCACTCCTCCAGCATCAGCTCCTGCTGGGCTTTCCACCACACATACGGATCAAATCCTTGGCTTTCCTCTCGGCTCCTTCTCCACATGCATTAAATCACCACGTGCTGATTCCTCTTATTTAATATTTATCAGATTTCCAAAGTGAAAGAGCTTTATTATTTGTTCTGATTGAACAACGTATCCTCATTATCTTAAGAAATCAAATCAATACTGAAAAAGAAAGTAAAAATCACCCCAAACCCCACCTCCCAGACAGAAGCACTCGGCACGTTTTGGTGAGCAGCCCCCCAGGCATGTCTGCGTGCAGACATACGCATAGAAACCTATGTGTGTCATTCTGTCAACGAGGGATGGTATTGCACATGCTGTTCTCACCGACACCTACTTTTCCTCTCAACAATATGTCCTGGGCCTCTTTCTATGTCAATAAACAGAGCTCTATAAAGTTATTTTAATTCCTTCTTAGTATTTCATTGTATTTATGTATCGTACTTGAACTGGGTCTTTATTGATCGTTTAGAATGTTGTCAAGATTTTATTCTCCTGAACGGCGTTGTGATAAACAGCCATGTGCACGTCTCCTTGCTCATTTTTGTGCTTATCTCCTTGGAATAAAGTCCCACAAGTGAGATGGCCGCTGTAAGGGTGTGCCGTTTCTAGTTTCTGTCGTCCTGCCCTTCCGAAAACGTGCAGCAGTGTGCTTCCCCCCTGCCGGGCTCCAGCACCTGTCCGCCCGCACCCTCGGCCAACCCCGGGTGTTACTGTTTGGTCAGATCGACAGAAGGCAAATGACACCCATTTTTATTGGCATTGCTTAGATTAGTGAGAGTAAATGAATATCTCTTCATGTGTTTGGGTCATTTGCGATGATTTTCTTTGTGAATAGCCTGTTCATGTCCTTTACCCGGTTCTCTAAGATAACTGTGTTTTTCTGAATGAGCTGTGAGAGGGCTCTGGCCATTTGAGAGCAGAGTAAACATTTGTCTATCTTGTATGTTTCCCCCCCTCTTTTTTACTTTCATTTTAATGGTCTTTCAGGCGCTACATTTTTAATTTTGATATATCCGAATTTGTCAGTCTTTTATGGTTTCTAGATATGGCATCACACTTAAAAGGACCTTTTCCATCTTAAGATGACCAAAATATTCGCTCTTATTTATATCTCTGTGGTCTTTGTGGCTTGGTCTTATCGGAATATGGCAGAAACCCAGCTTGTGTTGTGATGCGGGCCCATCATCCCAACATCATTTATAAAATAGCCCATATTTCCCCAACTCAACAGAAACCCCATTTTATCCTATATATAAAGTTCCCTTAAATGCTTGGATCCATTTCTAGGACTCTGTTTTGTCCCAATGATCTGTCATTCTTACACAGAATTTTAATTATTGTCCCTTTATAAAACATTTTACTATCTGATAGAGTAAATATTCATCACTTTTTTTCAGAATCTTCCTGATTACTCTCATTTTTTATTCTAAATGATAGTTTTGCTTGGTAAAGTAATCTTGGTTGTGAGAGAGATACAAGTTTTTTTTAT